>OZ020294.1:9843259-9950964 GCA_963971205.1 Aethes cnicana
TTCGAGGCCATCTCCGCTCGCAAAGGGTTCCCTTGCTTCGACGAGCCGATTTACAAAGCGACATTTAGCTTACACATCGGCCATCAACGCGACTACACCGCCATCGCTAACATGCCACTCGCTAACACCACAGATGACAAGTGAGTATGTCATGACTCAAGAGACAGGGCTTTGCCTAGTTTGGGTCCTCATTCAAAACTTACTACTACAGCCTATTTGCGTCTCACTGCTGGGCACAGGCCTCGCCCTCATCAGGAGAGGGTTTGGGCTATAGTTCCCAACAGGATTCGGTGGGGATTGGGACTTCACACACATCTTTGAATTACTTCGTGCAAGTATCTACATAGTTAGTAAGTAAGTAAGCATGCTGCATGCTCTATTTGACAGCTATTTGTACGCCTAACGGCAAAACTCGGTAGGACATAAAGATTTGTACCATCATGATGCGACCTGAGTTATAACAAACAAATGATATTTGATTTGATTTCGCAGATGCTCGCAAGTTTCCTCACGATATGTTTTCCTTCACCGAAAAGCTCAGTGGTAAATTCAAATTGAATTTCGCACGTAAGTAAACTTAGAGGTGCGAGCCGGAATCGTACCCCCGACCCTCGGCATGAGAGGCGGTAGGTCGAACCACTATGCCACCACAGCTTTTAAGTTCAAAACCTAATTTGTGCAAATCACTAACCTACATACAAATCCGATTGTTTTCGGCAACTTCTCCGTACAAATCCGAATTTTGTGTAGTAAATAAATTTTTGTTTGTTTTTTGTAAACGTAGTCGTTGGACTTCCATCATCATCCGAAAAATCATGTCAGCCGAAAGACGTCCACTGCTGGACATAGGCCTCCCCCGTTGGCCTTTACTTTTGGCTAATCCACTTGAGAAGAAAAAATGGCTACGCTAGCTTTGGCTACGTTGTTGTAAAGTCCTTGGAAGTTCGACTGAATATCGATCGACTCTATACTCTATACGGCCTATTATATTAGCCTATTTATACGTACGTCCCACTGCTGGGCACAGGCCTCCTCCCATTACGAGATGGTCTGGGCCACTGCCCATTCGGAGACTTCACACACGTCATCGAATTACTTCACAGATGCGAGCAGAATTCCTCACGATGTTTGCCTTCAATAAAAAGCTCAGTGGTAAATTGAAATTTAATTTCGCACATAAGCAAACTCAGAGGTGTGAGCTGGGTTTGAAAATCGGACTTTCTGTATGTGAGAGGCGGTAGGTCAAAACGTTAATAGTCTATTGTATAGTTCTAAAAACTGACGACTGAAACTGGGTTATTCAGACTCGATGTCAATATTTTACGAAATTCATTAACGAGTTCGGTTTTCAGTGCTTTGGAGAAAACCTGGCCGTGGTCGCAAGTTGCTCTGAAGTTCAAGTAAGTATAGCCTCTCTATTTAATGCCACCATATTTTTTTACTTTATATATTTATTCGTTCTTTTTTAATAACTAACAAACACTAACTGCATTACAGCCTTGGGTATTTAAGGAAGTTACAATATAAAAAAGGTAAAAACAAGTTAGGTAAAATAAATTACAAAAAGATTAAAAACAATTCGGCCTAGGTTTGCCGAATGCGCTCGAATAAGCTGAATCGAAATTTGATCCCATCAATGTGTAAAATTTACTGATTAAACCTTCGTCTGTGTATGATAAGGATCCTGACATGCTTTTTTGTATTTTTTTGTGTTCTTTTTATTAGTACTGCATCGATCCGTGGAGACGCTAATACACCCTTTTTTTATAGCCACATAACAAAGGGTTAAAATGAAAATACCTGACATTGACCCTTCCTCTCCAGGAAAGACCAGTCGCAGTTCGTGTGGGAGCACTTCTCGACCTCCGTGCCGATGTCGACGTACCTCGTGGCCTGGGTGGTCTCCAAGTTCGCGGCCGTGGAGAGCCCGTCCGGACTGTCCAACACCAAGTTCAAGATCTGGGCCCGCGCCGACGCCATCGACCAGGTAATTGACTGAATGGGTAGAAGACTAAGCCTTAACCGTGATGAGAGGAAGGCTGAAGTGGGACGTAAGTAAATAGGCCTCTATCCTCCATAGACAATTGCAAACGCGATATTATAAGGTCTATGCCATTAGATGATGTTAATGATGCAGTATCATTGCAAAACAGGCTCCTTAATGTGGTCCCAGGTTGAATAAGGATGTCGTTTAGGTACAGTAGATATAAATACGGGCCCAAAATGGAGCCTTGTCGCACACCGGCAACAACTCAGAAGGGACTAGAAGTGACGTCTCCAATATACACTCGGAACGATCGCATTGTATACTTTAACTGAAGATGAAAATTGAGGGTTTCCTCAAATGTTTAAAGTTTAGTTAAGTGTGGCGAGTAGAAAAAAATACGAGATGCTAAGATACATTATTAAATTAAATAGATCGTAAAGCAAAACGGCAGGGTTCCTCTTTCTTTTAAAAGACATATATTTCGGTGGAGAATTGAAAAGAGTTATGCCTCGATTTACATGCCCTATGGATGCGAACCTTCGTCTAGACGGCACGCGGTGGAGCACTTAGACCGTTGACGCAGGGTCTATTATTGATTAAACTGCGCGACTTTTAAGTTGTGTGTTGTTGTGCTATGCCAATATTTGTGAGTTTCTCTAACGTGTATTTCTATCACCAGGCAGAGTACGCCTCAATAACCGGCCCCAAAGTGCTGTCGCACTTCGAAAAGTGGTTCGGTGTGGACTTCCCCCTCCCGAAACAGGACATGGTGGCCATTCCTGACTTCTCGGCGGGAGCCATGGAGAACTGGGGGCTCATCACTTACAGAGAGACCGCGCTGCTATACGACAAGGAAGAGTCGTCGTTTCTGAACAAGGAGCGCGTCGCTGAGGTAAGCTCTTTGGTTAAGGGCCCTACAGACGACTCTACTTGCAGGGCTGCATGCAGTACCTGCCGCAGGGGATGTTGCTCCACACAGCCCTGCAAGCAGGGCCTGCCGCAGTGGCTCGGATTAACTAACAGCTGGAAGTACTCATTAGTGTGGCTGTATTGAACGTTGAGTCGTGTTCTCAAGTCTTTTCGTAGTGTTTAAAAATATAGAAAATGTCAGGCCATAGAAAAAACAAGGTTAACCTAGAATGACAACCTCCATTCAAATCAGCGTACACCCGAAATAAGTGTTAATAGATGTCGCTAAAAGAGCCTGTATGAAAATTTTAACTCCATGAGCAATATCTAGAAGGCGCCTCAAATTATCTCAAAGGGTATGGAAATCTGAAGTGCTCCTGGATATTGCTCATTTGACAGTGCTTTTCCGATGTACGCCACGATGTAAGGAGATTGATTGACAGTCTATATAATTTCCTTGTTTCTGAACAGGCTGAGTCATCGTAATTGTCTTGCTCTTTGCGAGGTCTTTTAGTTGCGGCGTCCAGTCGTCTGTCTGGTCTAGGATGCGCTAAATGCTGACGTGTAAAAGTTCCCAAAGCATAGGCTACTGAACAAGTAGCTACACTTCCAGCCACAAGAGGGAGTTTGATCACTAGTTAGATTATTCTAGAATAGATTAGTAAAAGTACAGATGAGCTATTTGATGAGATCTTTCACCCATGGTAACATGTGCTGAGCGTCACCAGAGGGATAGCCAAGCCAAGCTACTGATTAGCCACATTTGGTGAGCCCAATCGCTTTTTGAAGGTCCCTAAACCGCAAGAGAATACGTTACCTCAAGAGAAATACCTATCATTATACAGAATTTAAGGAAATCTATCATTTACAGGTGATTGCCCACGAGCTAGCTCACCAGTGGTTCGGCAACCTGGTGACCATGAAGTGGTGGTCGGACTTATGGCTGAACGAGGGTTTCGCCACGTTCGCCGCCTCGGTCGGCGTCGCCGCCGTCGAACCGACCTGGCACGCTGAGCAGGGTTATGCCGTCGATAATATACTGTCTGTGATGGCGCTTGACGCTTTGGAGTCTTCGCACCCGGTAAGTAATCTCTAGGATTTCCAGAAAAGATGTGTACTGATAGATAATAAGTGCTTTCTCAGCAATGGGTTTCGCCGAAACGGCTAAGATTCATAGAAATGAGTCGAGATGAGTAGAGTGAGTTTGAGGAAGTCGTTAAAGAAGTAGGTATACATTGGCGCCTGGCAGATGGTAGTGATACTAACATGACAAATAGTACGACGCTCTACAGAGATGGCTGTATACTTTTTAGTCCGAATAACACAATCACAACGAAACATACGGGTACAAATCAGAAAACTGTAATGTCACATTTCATCACATTGCGTATCTTACCTTGATAACTACAATATACTACTTGCTTATTTATCTTAGAAATATGATTTTAGTGTCATCATTAACTCATACAGTCAGTTCCGAGTTATGGTCTTAAGTTAGTACCACGGTCGGACAGGGTCCCGGAAATCTCTAAGTTTCACCATAAAACCAATGACAGTTTGCTGTATGCACCGACATAGGCCACCCATCCGCCATCCACCCGTCTGCTGTATCACGAAAAGATGTTTTTGATGTGATAACGTCTTATAAATCGATGAACGCTAGCTGCGCGCACGAAAGAACATGACGCAATAGTAACGTTACGCCCGAGCCGAGCCGGTACGCGCAAGCGAGATTCCGAGCTCTCTAGCGATAGAGAGGCACGATCGGCCTAAGTGTTTTATCACGTAAAAAAGGAAAACATCGTGAGGAAACCTGCACGCATCTGCGAAGTAATTCAAAGATGTGCGTGAAGTCCCCGATCCGCGCTGGGCTCGCGTGGGGACTATAGCCCAAACCCTCTCGTGGTGAGAGGAGGCCTGTGGCCAGTAGTGGGACGCAGATGGGCTGTAGTAGTAGTAGTAGTAATGGATAGCAAACGTGACTTAGATCATCTGTCTCCGTCCTCCCCAGGTGTCCGTCCCCATCGACGACCCGAAGCGTATCTCGGAGATCTTCGACGAGATCTCGTACCGCAAGGGCTCCGCGCTCATCCGGATGATGACCATGTTCCTCGGAGACGACATCTTCAGGAAGGCTATTAACAAGTAGGTTTCTATCGCATCAGGATATGCGATGCGATTGTGCAAAGCTGTGTTTGCCTGTTATTGGATAGGCACCTTATCACAATTTTATTTTATTTTATTCGGAAAGCTGACTGCCTTAAAGCAAACATGCACTTAAATTAGTCATCTACAAGCAAATTATAAGCTTCCACATATATAATGCGTATGTAAGATAAAAATGTCTCGATACATTAAAGTAATTAAGCATTTTGTAAAATTGGAAATGATACATTCAAAGACAGGAAAAGAAGAAAAAAAATATACGTTTTAACTTAGACAACATAAAAATGAATACATTTACTTGGTTAAAAATAATCACACCTAGATGTAAATAATTTACTGCCAAGTAAGCTTAAACAACTCCTTTTTATTCACGCATAAGTTCTTTGTTTTTTTTTTCTATGGTGTTGTATCTGTTTGTGAACCTAATAAATAAAATGAAAAATATATATATACGGCGGAACAGCGAAGGACCAGTTGGCACTTAGAGATATTTGCTGAATAAATTATTGAATTTGAATTTTATACGCGTGATGCACATGGTCGCCGCTTCAGCTATCATTCAGGCTCCATTGGTCCGGGGTTTAATTGTGTTTGCCCACTACCAATTGGTTTGAAATAAATCGCACTTTGCAATTGGGAATGGCACTCATATAAAGTGCCAAAGACAATTGCCACAAAAAAGCGCAATTAGTTTGGATTCGAAAAGGGCAATCGGTTTGGATTCCAACTATGGGGAAAAAGCTTGATTGTGGTTTGGACTGGGGAAACCAAGTGGCAAATGCAATACCCAATATTGTCCATTAACTTAATGCACTTTACTGTTCCTGTCCCTTACAGAATTTTTACAGAGTCCAGTCCACTCACGTGGACGCAGCTTTTTAATGCTTTGTAATGCCTTTATTTCGTAGAGCTAACAAGAACCAGCATATTTTACTCTTATTATTTCAAAAGCGAAAATAACTGTCTGTCTGCCTATTACCTCTTCACGCTTAAACAACTGATACTTTGAATCCCGGAAAGGACATAGACTACTTTTTAACCCGAAAAATTACATAGTTCCGGCAGGAACGTTAAACCAATTTACACGCGGAGGAAGACGCGGGGAGTAGCCAGTTCATGACAAGTATTTGACCTTGAGAGCACTGAATTAATTTCGGACATGAAATACCTATTAAAAATCACTCTGTTTCCCCAGCTACTTGAAAAAGCATTCGTACCACAACGCCGAACAGGACGACCTCTGGCACGAGCTGACGCTGGTCACGGAGGAGCACGGAGGGTTGACGAGGAATGTCTCCGTGAAGACCATCATGGACACCTGGACGAAGCAGACCGGGTACCCGCTTCTCACGGTTATCAGGGATTATAGCGGGAAGGATCTCACAATCACGCAGGTATGTTGAAGATACTACTGTCACAGTTTACAATTTACTTACACTCACTTAATTGTGCTCCAATGACTATTAAGTAATCAACAAGTATAAAACAATACTACTACTACAGCCTATTTGCGTCCCACTGCTGGGTATACAAGCCTCTTCTCATCACGAGAGGGTTAAAACGATAAGTCATTCAATAATAGAGCGAATATTTATTTTAGGGACCGACACGGATGTTGAGCGGTGGCCTTCGATGCGCCATGAGAAGTCGAAAATAAGGTCCCATAGGCACAGGACGCAGCGGGCGCTATGCCGTACGCGCACTTTAATTGGTCCTTCAGACAGAAATCTCTCCTCCGTAATCCTTTTAAGTAAAACAATTTAAGGTTCTGTTCAAATTGCACTTCATCAGCTATAGATTAATATAGAGATCGCTCTTTGATTGGCATAAATCGTGTTCATGATCCTTCGAACCGCATGCGTTCTTATGAAACTTTTTGTAATCAGAAACGGTACCTGAACGAGGGCGGCGTGTCGTCGGGCTACTCGTGGTGGGTGCCGCTGAGCGTGCGCTGCCAGCGCGAGGGCGCCGTGCGCTCGCCCGTCGAGTGGCTGGCGGCCAGCGAGGGCGTCGGCGCCAGGCACCGCTACGAGCACGGCTCGGAGCCGCACGAGTGGGTGCTGTTCAACGCGGACATGATCGGTGAGACGGGGACTACACAGTGGCACCTCCCGTGGGTGCCGCCACGAGACGGCTCGGGGCACACGAGTGGGTGCTGTTCAGCGAGGATATGATCGGTGAGACGGGCGCTATACGCTAGTGTACTGGTAGCTCCCGGCGGGTGCCGCCACAAGACGACTCGGAGACCACAAGTAGGTGCTGTTCGACGCGGTGAACCGGCGCTACACTCGTGTCTACTGGAACCTTCGGGCGGGTGCCGCTGAATATGGTGCCTTCGTGTTGATCGTGTCGCTTTTTATATCGCTGTCCTCTTCAAATGTATAGTAGATAGGAAGCGAGACAGAGATATCAAAGCCCTCACATATAAACATTGGTGTGTCTCATCGGTCTCAGTCGGGTACAGACTACTAAAGCCTAGTATTTTGTCCGCAGCGCCCATTCGCGTGAACTACGACGAGCGCAACTGGCGGCTGCTCGCGCAGACGGTGAACAGCGAGCGCTACACCGACGTGCCCGTGCTCAGCCGCGTGCAGCTGCTGAGCGACGCGCTGGCGCTGGCGTGGAGCAGCGTGCTCGACTACGACAGCGCGCTGCAGTGAGTGTTGAGTGTTGAGTGTTGAGCTCAGCCGCGTGCAGCTGCTGAGCGACGCGCTGGCGCTGGCGTGGAGCAGCGTGCTCGACTACGACAGCGCGCTGCAGTGAGTGTTGAGTGTTGAGTGTTGAGCTCAGCCGCGTGCAGCTGCTGAGCGACGCGCTGGCGCTGGCGTGGAGCAGCGTGCTCGACTACGACAGCGCGCTGCAGTGAGTGTTGAGTGTTGAGTGTTGAGCTCAGCCGCGTGCAGCTGCTGAGCGACGCGCTGGCGCTGGCGTGGAGCAGCGTGCTCGACTACGACAGCGCGCTGCAGTGAGTGTTGAGTGTTGAGTGTTGAGTGTTGAGCTCAGCCGCGTGCAGCTGCTGAGCGACGCGCTGGCGCTGGCGTGGAGCAGCGTGCTCGACTACGACAGCGCGCTGCAGTGAGTGTTGAGTGTTGAGTGTTGAGCTCAGCCGCGTGCAGCTGCTGAGCGACGCGCTGGCGCTGGCGTGGAGCAGCGTGCTCGACTACGACAGCGCGCTGCAGTGAGTGTTGAGTGTTGAGTGTTGAGCTCAGCCGCGTGCAGCTGCTGAGCGACGCGCTGGCGCTGGCGTGGAGCAGCGTGCTCGACTACGACAGCGCGCTGCAGTGAGTGTTGAGTGTTGAGTGTTGAGTGTTGAGCTCAGCCGCGTGCAGCTGCTGAGCGACGCGCTGGCGCTGGCGTGGAGCAGCGTGCTCGACTACGACAGCGCGCTGCAGTGAGTGTTGAGTGTTGAGTGTTGAGCTCAGCCGCGTGCAGCTGCTGAGCGACGCGCTGGCGCTGGCGTGGAGCAGCGTGCTCGACTACGACAGCGCGCTGCAGTGAGTGTTGAGTGTTGAGTGTTGAGCTCAGCCGCGTGCAGCTGCTGAGCGACGCGCTGGCGCTGGCGTGGAGCAGCGTGCTCGACTACGACAGCGCGCTGCAGTGAGTGTTGAGTGTTGAGTGTTGAGTGTTGAGCTCAGCCGCGTGCAGCTGCTGAGCGACGCGCTGGCGCTGGCGTGGAGCAGCGTGCTCGACTACGACAGCGCGCTGCAGTGAGTGTTGAGTGTTGAGTGTTGAGCTCAGCCGCGTGCAGCTGCTGAGCGACGCGCTGGCGCTGGCGTGGAGCAGCGTGCTCGACTACGACAGCGCGCTGCAGTGAGTGTTGAGTGTTGAGTGTTGAGTGTTGAGCTCAGCCGCGTGCAGCTGCTGAGCGACGCGCTGGCGCTGGCGTGGAGCAGCGTGCTCGACTACGACAGCGCGCTGCAGTGAGTGTTGAGTGTTGAGTGTTGAGCTCAGCCGCGTGCAGCTGCTGAGCGACGCGCTGGCGCTGGCGTGGAGCAGCGTGCTCGACTACGACAGCGCGCTGCAGTGAGTGTTGAGTGTTGAGTGTTGAGCTCAGCCGCGTGCAGCTGCTGAGCGACGCGCTGGCGCTGGCGTGGAGCAGCGTGCTCGACTACGACAGCGCGCTGCAGTGAGTGTTGAGTGTTGAGTGTTGAGCTCAGCCGCGTGCAGCTGCTGAGCGACGCGCTGGCGCTGGCGTGGAGCAGCGTGCTCGACTACGACAGCGCGCTGCAGTGAGTGTTGAGTGTTGAGTGTTGAGCTCAGCCGCGTGCAGCTGCTGAGCGACGCGCTGGCGCTGGCGTGGAGCAGCGTGCTCGACTACGACAGCGCGCTGCAGTGAGTGTTGAGTGTTGAGTGTTGAGTGTTGAGCTCAGCCGCGTGCAGCTGCTGAGCGACGCGCTGGCGCTGGCGTGGAGCAGCGTGCTCGACTACGACAGCGCGCTGCAGTGAGTGTTGAGTGTTGAGTGTTGAGCTCAGCCGCGTGCAGCTGCTGAGCGACGCGCTGGCGCTGGCGTGGAGCAGCGTGCTCGACTACGACAGCGCGCTGCAGTGAGTGTTGAGTGTTGAGTGTTGAGTGTTGAGCTCAGCCGCGTGCAGCTGCTGAGCGACGCGCTGGCGCTGGCGTGGAGCAGCGTGCTCGACTACGACAGCGCGCTGCAGTGAGTGTTGAGTGTTGAGTGTTGAGCTCAGCCGCGTGCAGCTGCTGAGCGACGCGCTGGCGCTGGCGTGGAGCAGCGTGCTCGACTACGACAGCGCGCTGCAGTGAGTGTTGAGTGTTGAGTGTTGAGTGTTGAGCTCAGCCGCGTGCAGCTGCTGAGCGACGCGCTGGCGCTGGCGTGGAGCAGCGTGCTCGACTACGACAGCGCGCTGCAGTGAGTGTTGAGTGTTGAGTGTTGAGTGTTGAGCTCAGCCGCGTGCAGCTGCTGAGCGACGCGCTGGCGCTGGCCTGGAGCGGCGTGCTCGACTACGACAGCGCGCTGCAGTGAGTGTTGAGTGTTGAGTGTTGAGTGTTGAGCTCAGCCGCGTGCAGCTGCTGAGCGACGCGCTGGCGCTGGCCTGGAGCGGCGTGCTCGACTACGACAGCGCGCTGCAGTGAGTGTTGAGTGTTGAGTGTTGAGCTCAGCCGCGTGCAGCTACTCAGTGTTGCTTACACTCAGTGGTGACCTGCGACTAAAGTGTTCAATACAAAGTAACTGCTACATGTCATAACAAAGCTCGTATAAAAATTAAACATCTGACATGAATTTACATGAATCTACGTCATATAATGGAAATAAGCCTACACCACACTTAGAAGGCGCGAGACGAAGCACCTAAGCACGTAGAGTCTGCATTATTGCATAATCCGCGCGCCTTCTAAGTTGAACCTCTTAGTACCCATCTTGTCTCAGTAACGTAACTAGAATGATAACGACTTAGATTGAGTACAACTGTAATGCCATAAGGAACCAAAATGTTCATCAACCTCTCAGTTCCCCTACAATACACACAAAACTCCTATTTCAGGATCGTAGCCTACCTCAGCCGAGAAACAGATCATTTGCCGATCTCCACCGGCCTCGCGGGCCTCTCGAAGATCGAGAACGTGCTCAAGCGGACTCCGGACTTCGGCGCGTTCCAGCGGTTCGCGCGAGGCCTCATCGCGGACACCTACAGGCGGGCCGGCGGCCTCGCGCAGAAGAGGATCGTCAATGGGGACGACTTGAACAGCGTCAAGTTGCAGGTCAGTGAGACAGTGACCAGTATGAATGAGACAGAAAAATTGCGCAACAGTTTTTTTTATGATGCTAAATATCGTCGTGTAATCAACAAGCAAATACTGTAATTTCTTGCAGAAGCCACGTAATGTTTTCTGTGCACATCAAATTCAGTGTTGCCAATTTAGCACATCGTATTACACATTATATGCTTAATTGGAATTGCAATACTGAAATATCAGGAACTTCAAATGTCATGATAACACTTTCCTTGGCTGTTATATATAATTTTGTAATTACATTATGTCTACTGTTCCTTGATTGTGTGGTGTTCGATAAAGTATATTGTATTGTATTGTAATTGCATTGTATTATAATTGTACTTTTCGAATCCAAACCAATTGTGCTTTTTGAAAAAAAAAATTTCAACGCAATCGTATTTTTTTTATACGAAATTTAATCTTGTTTGAGAAGTAAATATGTAGTTTGGTTCAATTTCGAATAACTATTGACCGGCTGAATGATATTTCGGTCTTGTCTTTTTTGCCATTTCAAACCAACCGCACGTTATATGAGTGTCATTCCCAATTGCAAAGTGCGATTTGTTTCAAACCAATTGGTAGTGGGCAAACACACTAAAGCCCCAGGTTATACAGTAGCCCTCATTAACATGGTCTTCATTTTTGGCGCCAGGTGCTGACGAGCTCCTGGGCGTGCCGCATGAAGGTGCCCGGCTGCGAGGAGAACGCCATCGAGCTGTTCCAGCGCTGGATGGACTCCGACACGCCTGACGAGGACAACCCGTGAGCTCTTACTTCTTTTCCCATATCCCGCGGACATCCTTGAATTACTTCGCAGCGTGCAGGTTTCCTAACGATGTTTTTCTTTACCAAAAAACTCAGTGATAAATTCAAATAATCAAATTGAATTTCGCACATTGTACTTACCTATAACTAAGTGAAAAGGTGCGAGCTGGATTCGAAGCTCCAACCCTCTGCATGAGAGGCGGTAGGGCAAACCATAAGGCTACCATTGCTCTATTTATACCACTCACATCCACGTGGTTAAAATAACAAACGATTTAGTACTGTCTTTGATAGTACTCTAAAAACTTCACGCGTCATAAAGCGCATGGTTAGCGATTAGCGATAAATCCATTCAACCAGAGTCCTATTTAATTATAACTATTGTCTATAATGTCAACGTACTTATCGCAAATAGACAGTCAACATTTATTTAGAAAATGATTACATTACGTCGTCTGAAGTATATAGGTCTGAAAACTTGCCACAGATATTTATGTCTGTCAAGACCTCCGCATTCATGTGCTCTATTATTTCAGTATCCCTCTGGACCTCAGGCGCACGGTCTACTGTGTAGCTATTTCCCGCGGCAGTGTGGCTCATTGGCGCTTCTTACTGGCTCGCAAACAACACGCCAACGTGGCCGCCGCCTCCGACGCCATCCTGCGGGCTCTGGCTTGCACCAGGGAGGTGTGGATACTGTCGCAGTGAGTATAGTCACCTGAGCACTCACTGTCACTCCCTGCTGGCTCGCAAACAACACGCCAACGTGGCCGCCGCCTCCGACGCCATCCTGCGGGCTCTGGCTTGCACCAGGGAGGTGTGGATACTGTCGCAGTGAGTATAGTCACCTGAGCACTCACTGTCACTCCCTGCTGGCTCGCAAACAACACGCCAACGTGGCCGCCGCCTCCGACGCCATCCTGCGGGCTCTGGCATGCACCAGGGAGGTGTGGATACTGTCGCAGTGAGTATAGTCACCTGAGCACTCACTGTCACTCCCTGCTGGCTCGCAAACAACACGCCAACGTGGCCGCCGCCTCCGACGCCATCCTGCGGGCTCTGGCATGCACCAGGGAGGTGTGGATACTGTCGCAGTGAGTATAGTCACCTGAGCACTCACTGTCACTCCCTGCTGGCTCGCAAACAACACGCCAACGTGGCCGCCGCCTCCGACGCCATCCTGCGGGCTCTGGCTTGCACCAGGGAGGTGTGGATACTGTCGCAGTGAGTATAGTCACCTGAGCACTCACTGTCACTCCCTGCTGGCTCGCAAACAACACGCCAACGTGGCCGCCGCCTCCGACGCCATCCTGCGGGCTCTGGCTTGCACCAGGGAGGTGTGGATACTGTCGCAGTGAGTATAGTCACCTGAGCACTCACTGTCACTCCCTGCTGGCTCGCAAACAACACGCCAACGTGGCCGCCGCCTCCGACGCCATCCTGCGGGCTCTGGCTTGCACCAGGGAGGTGTGGATACTGTCGCAGTGAGTATAGTCACCTGAGCACTCACTGTCACTCCCTGCTGGCTCGCAAACAACACGCCAACGTGGCCGCCGCCTCCGACGCCATCCTGCGGGCTCTGGCTTGCACCAGGGAGGTGTGGATACTGTCGCAGTGAGTATAGTCACCTGAGCACTCACTGTCACTCCCTGCTGGCTCGCAAACAACACGCCAACGTGGCCGCCGCCTCCGACGCCATCCTGCGGGCTCTGGCATGCACCAGGGAGGTGTGGATACTGTCGCAGTGAGTATAGTCACCTGAGCACTCACTGTCACTCCCTGCTGGCTCGCAAACAACACGCCAACGTGGCCGCCGCCTCCGACGCCATCCTGCGGGCTCTGGCATGCACCAGGGAGGTGTGGATACTGTCGCAGTGAGTATAGTCACCTGAGCACTCACTGTCACTCCCTGCTGGCTCGCAAACAACACGCCAACGTGGCCGCCGCCTCCGACGCCATCCTGCGGGCTCTGGCATGCACCAGGGAGGTGTGGATACTGTCGCAGTGAGTATAGTCACCTGAGCACTCACTGTCACTCCCTGCTGGCTCGCAAACAACACGCCAACGTGGCCGCCGCCTCCGACGCCATCCTGCGGGCTCTGGCTTGCACCAGGGAGGTGTGGATACTGTCGCAGTGAGTATAGTCACCTGAGCACTCACTGTCACTCCCTGCTGGCTCGCAAACAACACGCCAACGTGGCCGCCGCCTCCGACGCCATCCTGCGGGCTCTGGCTTGCACCAGGGAGGTGTGGATACTGTCGCAGTGAGTATAGTCACCTGAGCACTCACTGTCACTCCCTGCTGGCTCGCAAACAACACGCCAACGTGGCCGCCGCCTCCGACGCCATCCTGCGGGCTCTGGCATGCACCAGGGAGGTGTGGATACTGTCGCAGTGAGTATAGTCACCTGAGCACTCACTGTCACTCCCTGCTGGCTCGCAAACAACACGCCAACGTGGCCGCCGCCTCCGACGCCATCCTGCGGGCTCTGATACTGCGGGACATAATAACCTCTTCTAAATTGATGAACACCGGCTACGCCCACGGTAAAACATGACATGACGCAAACCGACTTTACAGACAACCAATTTTTTACCCAAGTCTAAAAATGCTCGTGGCGACCCTCAAGACCCGTAACCCGTGCCACTTTTCTATCTCTTATACAACTATGGCTGTCAATGGTTCCGACTCTTGATTGAAGTCATCAGCTTAATGTTTGATGTGATGTGTCGCAGGTACCTGGAGTGGGCGATCACGGACGGGTCGGAGGTGCGCCGCCAGGACGCGGCGGCCGTCATCGGCAGCGTCGCGCGCTCGTCCGTCGGCTTCTACGTCGCGAGGGACTTCATCTACGCCCGCATCGCCGACATCAGCCGGGCGTGAGTGCTCACACACTTCCACATCGAAGAATAACGAGAAAGTCGGTCTCACTTTGTCTGTTCAATCACACCCGCGACACTCCGAATGTAAACTGCACACTAAAATACTATGGTTTACAAATGCGTGTGAGCGTGATTGCGCGTTCCGACCGGTTTAGATACCTACATTAAATTGACATGACCCATACATAGAAAGTTTACATGATGTCGATGACCCTTCAATGTCTTTATGTGTGATATCGTTTGTATCAACCAGAGTTCACTGTCACTCACTGTTCAGAGAATCACTGTCTGCCATATCTGGGAAAACTCACTAGATACAATAGTGTCATATCACTGTGACGTTTGGGAGACCTATATGGCACAACATGTGCTAAATTGGAAACACCGCAACTCACGCAATAATCCTCTGGTTATAAATCCCAGTCTAGCGCAACTTCGAAGAAAAAGTCATTTATATGAATGAGAATGAATGAGAATGAGAATGAATGAATGAGAATGAGATCTTTATTTGCGCTTCGTACATATGATACATGAAAATATATTGTTAAGTACAAAGTTATTATTAGGATTATAAAATTGCTATAAGTGTCAATAAGTATTAAAATAAAAATATATATGGTGTTCGCATGGTTAATAATGGCGTATATATTCTTTATCTCTCTCTGGTATCTTGTGCCATGCAAATTAAATCCTTGTTTGTTACTACTAAGTCCCGCCTCTTATACGTAGTTGATTGTATTCTCTTGGATAAATCCATTCGCAGTGCTCATTTATTGATGCTGTCATAATGTCTGTTGTTCAGGTTCCAAGGACAAGGTCGGCGTGTGGGGCAGCTCATCAAGGCTCTCCTGGACCAGTTCACCACGCAGCAGGAGCTTGACGAGGTAACTGGCAGATTTCTTATAGAGGCTGTTTGATCTAAATGGGTCAGTGAGAAGTCAGAAGCTATGAGAGGTGGAGAAATCTGGTACCATACAAAAAAGTAATTTTTTTCGCTATCTAAAATTTCTTCAGGCATGTTTAACGATGAGACTCTTAACTTTCTCGATGTACTTAGCTCGGTTTTTTTTTTAATTTAACAAATCGCTTCTTGTCCAAAATTCCTGTCTAATCCATAGTATATGCCACTTTATTTTAAGAAATATTTCAAGTCCTCCAACAACAAACTATTTTCAGTTCAACGCCTGGCGCGAAGAGAACAATATATACCTGGACGATGCTAAGCTGGCCGTGAACCAGGCTATAGAGAAGGCGCAGGTCAATATTGCCTGGATGAATAAGAACAGGAAACACGTCGTGGCTAAGATGCGGGAGCACAGCAAGTAAGGAAGTAGCCGAAGCTCTCAGTCGCTCTAGAATGTAACAATTGTTGGAAACAGGCGCGGAACTAAATCTTTGTTCATAGATGGCAATGAGGGCCACCGTATTCCTCCTCACCAGTTGGCGCCACTGTCCTATGAGGTGACGGCCGTCAATATCACATAATATGGTGTCAATGTCACTGTGACGTTTGACGTTTCAGAGACTGAGGCTTGCCAATGTAACGTAAAATATTGCGCATAATGTACTAAATTGGTAACACTGCACCTCACGCGACTCAAGCGCCTCTAGCGTCGAATTCATTGCCCTCACATCTCTCCTCTCCCCTTATTTCCCCCTTGGATCCGCGCCTGTGTGGTAAAGATAGCTTAAATGATTCGGGCGCCATTTGTAGAGAAGCTTTCATGTGGTAACAGTAGATAAGCGAGGTTTAAACTATCAATAAAACTGCTAGATCAGCTTATAACAGCCTAACTTTGACTTGTAACAAGTTTGAGTTTTCATTGGGAAAACTAGAAATCATCTTACCAGCTGGTTTTCAAAAAAAAATGTTGCTCGTTTAAGCCTGCCTTTATGAGGTAAACAGTGGTTGCTAGGTCAAATATTTTTAGATCTATTTTGCCAAAAGATACGTATGTATAAGCTTTGATTTTGTACGGCCTAAGTATGTAGATAGTAGCTTTTTATATATTGTATACCTCCTCACAGACACTGATTTAGTGAAAAAGATTATCAATTAACTATTTTGGAATTGTAATACTTATACATTATGTTGTGCGGTGCTGCTTATAATATTTAGTATTGTATATGTAGCTCGACAGTATTATAACTATTTTAGTCGAGATAAGCGTAGGTACTGCTAGAAATAACTAATTAGTAAAAATATATAACTTCGTTGTGATTAATTCGTGTCCAACCTAATTATGAGCTTGTAGCTGAGACAAATTACTTATCAGATTTTTTTAAATTACTTTATTTTTATATCAGCTCGCAAATTGTCATGGAGGAGACCAGTGCAGCGATGAAATATTTAATGGAATTGATACATACCATACATCACATATCTGGTGCTAGATTAAAAACTTTATTCTGAAATGTTACAACTTAGTGTAGGTACAGTCAGCAGCAGAAGTAGATAAGCTGTCCAGGTGTTCAAAATGACCTACACACGACCTTATTCTTAAGACGTTAAGGGCGTGTGTAGGTCATTTTGAACACCTGGACAGCTTATCTACTTCTGCTGCTGACTGTACTTAGTTCTTAGTTCTATAAAGATACGTCACTAGCTCAACATATAATAGAGTTATCAAGTTTTTTATTGACTATATTTTTATTAGTAATGTATTTTTTAATAAATAATAGTGACTATGGTTGTACGCAAGGGATCAATTTTGTATAAGATATTTCATTATGATCAATAATTATGATCAAAAATTATGTCAGGCAAACCAAACATAATATTGTTTTTAATTAACAAAAGTACTTAAGCTTTACTTGTGTGAAGATCCGTCCAGTTTTACATCACTTGTTGAAATTTACATGAAATAAAATGAATTACGAATTTTTTATGTTTTTTTTATTTACCACGTCACCGGAGTTTTTTCGTTATAACGTTATGTTGTTTTTTTACTTGAACATTTTATTGCACGTGACTGCAGACTAAAATTGTTCAATCTGAATACCACAAATCAGTTGATAAACCTTTGTTATTATTCTCAGGTTACTTTAATCCTTATTAAATAAGTTTTTTCAGAAATTAAATTTTCGGGACACGCTTTTATTGCTGACTGTAATTTTATTTGTAAATCCTTCATCTACCCTTCAAGACGAATCAACGAGCCCATTCGATGGGTTTATGTAGTTTTATTACGGAGTTCCTAATGCCACCTTCCAGCTCCATCATCAGATCAGCTCCACGTCCTCATAATATTGCATTGTGACGCGAATTACATATTCGTGCAAAATTTCAGCTCAATCGGAAATCGGAAAGTGGATCAAATTTAACTTGCAAGATTCCATTACATAGTTACATACAGGTCGACCTAATAAAAGCGTGTTAAAAATAATATAATTTCCTTCCACAGCAGTGAAGATCTATTCCCGGATAGCAGCGAAATGAACCGGCTTAAAATCGGTTCAGTAATAACGTGCATTTTCGTAGGGATCATCTTGTAATGCTGACCGCAATGTCATTTTGAACGCTATGCGTATGACTGTAAGTATAATTTACGGTGTACAGTCATGGACTTTAATTGGCGAGCTTATCTATTTGTCGTAAATCCACACTAATGTTATAAATGCGAAACTAAATCTATCTGTCTGTTGCCTCTTCACGATTAAACCACTGCACTGGACCGATTTAGATGACATTTGGTATGGACAGAAGCTAGTCATATAAATGCGAAAGTAACTCTTTATGCCTGTTACTTCTCCACTACCTATTACGATTTGCGTTAGGTCGGAACCCTACTGCCGCGCACGGTCGAGCTACGCACGTGAAAAAACGTTTCGTATAAAAGTGTAGTCACTTCCACAGCAGTGTGCGTGGCGTGCTCGACGCACGGACAATATAATGGACCCCCGTAAGTTACTCTTATATGTATTACGTTACCACGGTAATGGTTGATCGGCGATCTCTGCAAGGGTGTCCACGGAAGACCAGCGTCGAGACCCTCAGGGCCTCGACATAAATTTGACGGCCGGATTGGTCCAGTTGGTAGTGACCCTTTCTTCTGTTCCGACGGTCGCGGGTTCGAGTCCCGCTCCGGGCAAACTTTGTGTGATGAACACGAATGTTTGTACTCGACTCTTGAATGTATATATGTATGTATTTCTCTATATAAGTATTTATATCATTGTCTAGCACCCATAGTACAAGCTTTGCTTAGTTAGGGGCTAGGTAAATATGTGTGAAATGTCCCAAGATATTTATTTTATTATTAATAAAAAGTATTTTAGTTATTTTAAGTTTCTTATGTTTGTATCGGTGTCATTGAATAAATATTTTTCTATTTCTATGGCTAATGCGTGCGTAACGTTCGCAGCAGTGGGGTTCCGGCTTTACACGGCTAAAATGAGTAATGTCAATTGGATCAACAATTAATGTCCATGTCAGTACCTATGTCACAGAGGAAGAAATGTTTGAGTATTTGAAACATTGCAATTCCTACGTAAAAATGAACCCAAACCCTCTCGTGATGAGAGGAGGCCTATGCCCAGGAGTGGAACGCAAATAGGCTGTAGTAGTAGTGGTGGTAAAAAATGAAAAAAGTATGGCCCAGTATGGGATTGATGGTGAGGGCAATACCTGAATCCCATAAAATTTTTTGGACGACGTTTTTCTTGACTATATATAATGCCTATCAGATTACAACAACAGACGAGGGAAGTAGGTTTTGTATATAGAATTTTATATAGAAGTATATCTACATTGCATACAAATATCTGTAACTTGAGACTAGTGAATTGTTTATATTTTAAGAGATATACGTAAATAAAAACCTCCTGCTTGATACAAATCGTTTATTTCAATAGAGAACGTCAAAAATACTTATAAACAGTAATACTTTTAACTAGTTTCCTTCGTCTCAATGGCACCAAAGGTAACTCATATTTTTGTAAAAATATCTAAAAAGGATTGGATTTCTTCACATCTTACAACATTTAAAATCTTAGTATATTTAATTTACAATAAAAATATCTTAACAATACATAGACATTACATTATGACATCTATACAAACTATACATACAGATAGTCTAACTCACTCTACTGTATAGCTCTGTCTCTCTCACACATTGGTAACCCAGTGTAGAAATATCAAAATATTCATACTTAACAGGGTATAAAATCTACATTTTATAGAGTATTTCAGATCAATATCACTTATAATTAATTAAATAATTAAGTCTCGCTTTTGGAAAAAAACCTTAATATAAACTGACACATAAAACAGCTGTTTCAATAGCTTTTAATAAGTGAATAGATTTTTGTTATGAATATATTGTGATTCTAATAGATAAATATGTATACAAGTGGACTGAGTGCTCTGACATCGTGACATCTATACAACAACTTGTCGCACTTTAGAAAGTGTTTTTAGATATTTTGAACACCCTTACATTTACAGATTTTTTTGAGTAAATTTTTTGGTGATTGTAAAATATTCACCTACAAAATATTAATAAGAAGTTTAAAATTTACAAGATTTCTTATATAAATGAAAGACTCAAAGTTTACATAGAGAGCAACATTGTGACTCTTTCTTTGCTTGCAATATAATTTAACTTTTTCAAATACTAAAAAGTGTGTTTATTACTTACATGTTTATTTTATATATTTCATGAAAGTGCATTTTTATGAAAAATATATATAGATAAAGCCTCTGTTCTTATAGTACAGTTTATTTCGTTAAATCGATAAAATATAGTCATATCATTTATATACTTCGTTATTTCGTAGGTATTTCTTAATATATCACCAATATATAATATTTCATTATACTACGTATTTCTTACATGATATGCAGGACGTACGTTCAATTTGATTTAGATAATTATACTTATTTCAATATTTAAAATAATGTCAAGGAATAAACCTAGTCAAACAGACAACTTAGACTAAACCTACTTTTAAAATAGTAAAAGTAGTTAATAAAATGCAAGCATTATGGAACCATTGAACAAAGCATTAGTTCAGAGAACGTTTAGAACAGCCTTCTTACACGAAATGCATTTGTAAAAATGTCTTTAATTTCAATTTTAAAATATTCGAGCCCAAATTTCTTTTTATCAAAAGTTGGCCTTTTCACTCTAATGACAATAATTTCATTAAAATTAACGTCGTGCTTTCAAATTCATCACAGTAAAATAAGCAAGTCAGCCAACGAATATTTTGTTCAGAATACGAAAATTACAATATATCTTTGATAAAAAAACTAAATATAACATTTTGAGCTATTGTATCATAACAAGTAATATTTTTCTACTTGTGACGAAGTTTGACAGTCATATGAATAGAAATACACTAAATTAATATAATATTTAATTGACAATCATTATCTATGGCCATAGGTTGGGTATAGTCTATAGTAAGTCTATAGTAAAAATAACAGAAACTTAACCTCCCGTACCTGAAAACAAAATAGTACAACTCAAAAAATGGTTAAGAAACTTAATACGTATGAAATGAATCGCAGTTGCATGCCTGTTTCCTCACGATGGTTCCCCTCAAGTATAAATTATATCCCGGTACTGACTGAGTGACTGACAGCCAACGCACAGCTGAAACTACTGGTCGTACGAAGCTGAAATTTGGTACATAGGTTACTTGAGAGAGAGGATTTCCCGAAATTCCTACTTGAACGGAAAAAATCCATACCAATATCTAAATATATAAAACTCAAAGGCGACTGACTGACATAGTGATCTATCAACGCACAGCCCAAACCACTGGACGGATCGGGCTGAAATTTGGCATGCAGGTAGATGTTATGACGTAGGCATCCGCTAAGAAAGGATTTTGCAAAATTCCCACGGAAACGGAAAAAAACGGGGTTTTACTTATTAATATTTCTGCGCATACGAAGTTGCGGGGAAAAGCTAGTTATAAATAAACTTCTGTCTGTCTGTCTGTTAAGTTTCTTCACGCTTCAAAACTAGGGTCACTGACACAGCCCGAAAAATTGCGAACCTTAAGTGGCAGTGGGCGGGGCACATTGCTCGCAGGACTGATGGCCGATGGGGCCGGAAAGTTCTCGAGTGGCGCCCGCGAACCGGGAGACGAGCTGTCGGTAGGCCTCCAACAAGATGGAGCGACGACCTCGGGAAGGTCGCGGGAAACCGGTGGAAGCAAGTAGCACAGGACCGGTCTGAGTGGCGAGCATTGGGGAAGGCCTATGTCCAACAGTGGACGTCTTTCGGCTGAAATGTTGATGAAGTTGCTTGTCCAGCTAGTGTTAAATAAGAACAACACTCACGGTCACGCGTCCCCACCGCGGCCCACGCGGCGCTTCCGCAGCGTCCCCAAGATGGCTAGCATCTCCTTGACAGCCTCGGGTTGGTCATCTTTGGGCTTTTTCTCCAGGAAGTTCTGCTCGCGAGCTTTCAGGTGGAACTTGCCGCCCTTTATCTGGTCCACTATTGCGTCTATAGCGCCGCCTGGGAATCAATAAATGAGGTAACTAAAGCCCGACCAGAAGAAAACTAAACTTAAATTTAGACATAATTATGATAAGCTATTTAAATATTGTAGAGTATTAAACGTATTTGATAAAGTAAAACTTGCTGTGATATTAGAGTACAGACATGGCATAGGGAAGCTAGAAAGATATAAGAGACCGGCAAATCTCCGTTCCTTACCTAATGAACCATACTTCAAGATACCAAAGACAATAAATTAATATGAGAGACGGATAGACAGTAACTTCCTACCTTATATACTTAACAGCTTCCCTAGAAAAGTCATAGATAATATATTAGAGAAACCAAACTTAGTTAAAAATATAATTAAGAAAGCTAGAAATACCCTACTAAAAATACATGTACCTATACTAAACTATTCTATTCTTACTGATATACTTTAATAATAGACGGGGGTTATGCCCTACACTCCATAGTTTATAAAATGTTAGAATTAAAAGATTAAAGCTATGTTTCAGATTTTTTTTTTTTTTTGTTGAAATAAACGGTTTTTTTTTAAATAAAAAACTTCGCCATATTGCGGATAACTATTGGAACTAATTTCTTCAACAGGCAATAGTAACGTTAAGACGTCATTTATGTCATCAGTAAATTGCTGACAAAGTACGTGTAGATTGTGCGTGGTTTATTTATTGGATTTCGTGAGTAAAAAATGCCAAAAATTTAAGGCACTTAAGAAAAGTGATTTACAATACGAGTATTTGTCCGAGAGAAGATCTGAAAGAATGGACTCTATTTTCTATTCTATATAAATTAATGGCTTCTGTCTTGGACAATTCGCCAATATTTTGATATTACGGTAAGGGCCACAGGCCTGCAAGTTGTTCGGTAATAAAGGTAAATTAACTAATTTACTAATTAATTACCAGCGCTTCCTAGACCCATTGCTTGAGAAGAAGCGCCGCAACAAACTCAGCAGAAGGCCTCTTTTCAAAATTTAAACAGATTTACATTAATATGTATAAAAATACATACATTGGTTCATACTAAATTAGTGGTCAAATACAATATAGAGGTTGCAATATTTTTTCTTTGAGTACAGAACTCAAAGAAAAAATATTGCAACGATTAAAAAACAACACCTTAAGAAAAAAAGAAAAGTGCTTTGTTTGGTTGAAAAAATAACAGACAAGATTAATTTTCCCATGTATGAGACCTAGACTACTCCACTCTACTACTGATATTCCAAACATCACATGCATTGTGAGTTGTTTCACAATACTTTTTTTAAATAATAACAGATGATTAGGCTAAACATACCTCCATTTTGTCGAGACGAGGGAAGTAGGTTTTGTATATAGAATGTTATATAGAAGTATATCTACATTGCATACAAATATCTGTAACTTGAGACTAGTGAATTGTTTATATTTTAAGAGATATACGTAAATAAAAACCTCTCGCTTGATACAAATCGTTTATTTCAATAGAGAACGTCAAAAATACTTATAAACAGTAATACTTTTAACTTGTTTCCTTCGTCTCAATGGCACCAAAGGTAACTCATATTTTTGTAAAAATATCTAAAAAGGATTGGATTTCTTGACAACTTACAACATTTAAAATCTTAGTATATTTAATTTACAATAAAAATATCTTAACAATACATAGACATTACATTATGACATCTATACAAACTATACATACAGATAGTCTGTCTCACTGTACTGTATAGCTCTGTCTCTCTCACACATTGGTAACCCAGTGTAGAAATATCAAAATATTCATACTTAACAGGGTATAAAATCTAAATTTTATAGAGTATTTCAGATCAATGTCACTTATAATTAATTAAATAATTAAGTCTCGCTTTTGGAAAAAACCCTAATATAAACTGCCGCATAAAACAGCTGTTTCAATAGCTTTTAATAAGTGAATAGATTTTTGTTATGAATATATTGTGATTCTAATAGATAAATATGTAAACAAGTGGACTGAGTGCTCTGACATCGTGACATCTATACAACAACTTGTCGCACTTTAGAAAGTGTTTTTAGATATTTTGAACACCCTTACATTTACAGATTTTTTTGAGTATTAATGGTGATTGTAAAATATTCATCCTACAAAATATGAATAAGAAGTTTAATATTTGAAAGATTTTTTATATAAATGAAAGACTCAAAGTTTACGTAGAGAGCAACATTGTGAGTCTTCTTTTGCTTGCAATATAATTTAACTTTTTCAAATACTAAAAACTGTGTTTATTACTTACATGTTTATTTTATATATTTCATGAAAGTGCATTTTTATGAAAAATATATATAGATAAAGCCTCTGTTCTTATAATACAGTTTATTTCGTTAAATCGATAAAATATAGTCATATAATTTATATACTAAGTTATTTCGTAGGTATTTCTTAATATATCACCAATATATAATATTTCATTATACTACGTATTTCTTACATGATATGCAGGACGTACGTTCAATTTGATTTAGATAATTATACTTATTTCAATATTTAAAATAATGTCAAGGAATAAACCTAGTCAAACAGACAACTTAGACTCAAACCTACTTTTAAAATAGTAAAAGCAGTTAATAAAATGCAAGCATTATGGAACCATTGAACAAAGCATTAGTTCAGAGAACGTTTAGAACAGCCTTCTTACACGAAATGCATTTGTAAAAATGTCTTTAATTTCAATTTTAAATTATTCGAGCCCAAATGTCTTTTTATCAAAAGTTGGCCTTTTCACTCTAATGACAATAATTTCATTAAAATTAACGTCGTGCTTTCAAATTCATCACAGAAAAATAAGCAAGTCAGCCAACGAATATTTTGTTCAGAATACGAAAGCTACAATATATCTTTGATAAAAAACTAAATATAACATTTTGAGCTATCGTATCATAACAAGTAATATTTTTCTACTTGTGACGAAGCGTTGACAGTCATATGAATAGAAATACACTAAATTAATATAATATTTAATTGACAATCATTATCTATGGCCATAGGTTGGGTATAGTCTATAGTAAGTCTATAGTAAAAATAACAGAAACTTAACCTCCCGTACCTGAAAACAAAATAATACAACTCAAAAAATGGTTAAGAAACTTAATACGCATTGAAACGAATCGCAGTTGCATGCCTGTTTCCTCACGATGTTTCCCCTCAAGTATAAATTATATCCCGTTACTGACTTAGTGACTGATAGCCAACGCACAGCTGAAACTACTGGTTGTAGGAAGCTGAAATTTGGTACATAGGTTACTTTGAGAGAGAGGATTTCCCGAAATTCCTACTTGAACGGGAAAAAATCCATACCAATATTATAAATAAACATAGTAACTGTCTGTCTGTCTGTTAAGTTTCTTCACGCTTCAGAACTAGGGTCACCGACACAGCCCGAAGAATTGCGAGCCTTAAGTGGCAGTGGGCGGGGCACATTGCTCGCAGGTCTGATGGCCGATGGGGCCGGAAAGTTCTCGAGTGGCGTCCGCGAACCGGGAGACGAGCTGTCGGTAGGCCTCCAACAAGATGGAGCGACGACCTCGTGAAGGTCGCGGGAAACCGGTGGAAGCAAGTAGCACAGGACCGGTCTGAGTGGCGAGCATTGGGGAAGGCCTATGTCCAACAGTGGACGTCTTTCGGCTGAAATGTTGATAAAGTTGCTTGTCCAGCTAGTGTTAAATAAGAACAACACTCACGGTCACGCGTCCCCACCGCGGCCCACGCGGCGCTTCCGCAGCGTCCCCAAGATGGCTAGCATCTCCTTGACAGCCTCGGGTTGGTCGTCTTTGGGCTTTTTCTCCAGGAAGTTCTGCTCGCGAGCTTTCAGGTGGAACTTGCCGCCCTTTATCTGGTCCACTATTGCGTCTATAGCGCCGCCTGGGAATCAATAAATGAGGTAACTAAAGCCCGACCAGAAGAAAACTAAACTTAAATTTAGACATAATTATGATAAGCTATTTAAATATTGTAGAGTATTAAACGTATTTGATAAAGTAAAACTTGCTGTGATATTAGAGTACAGACATGGCATAGGGAAGCTAGAAAGATACGAGTATAAGAGACCGGCAAATCTCCGTTCCTTACCTAATGAACCATACTTCAAGATACCAAAGACAATAAATGAATATGGGAGACGTATAGACAGTAACTTCCTACCTTATATACTTAATGGCTTCCCTAGAAAAGTCATAGATAATATATTAAGAGAAACCAAACTTAGTAAAAAATATAATTAAGAAAGCGCTTAGTGCTAAAATGTGAGCTTAAATACCTACTAAAACTACATGTACCTATACTAAAATATTCTATTCCTACTGATATACTTTTATAATAGACGGGGGTTATGCCCTACACTCCATAGTTTATAAAATCTTAGAATTAAAAGATTAAAGCGATGTTTCAGACAAAATGTTTTTTTTTTGTTGAAATAAACAGTTTAATTATTTTTTTTAATAAAAAACTTCGCCATTTTGCGGATAACTATTGGAACTAATTTCTTCAACAGGCAATAGTAACGTTAAGACGTCATTTATGTCATCAGTAAATTGCTGACAAAGTACGTGTAGATTGTGCGTGGTTTATTTATTGGATTTCGTGAGTAAAAAATGCCAAAAATTTAAGGCACTTAAGAAAAGTGATTTACAATACGAGTATTTGTCCGAGAGAAGATCTGAAAGAATGGACTCTATTTTCTATTCTATATAAATTAATGGCTTCTGTCTTGGACAATTCGCCAATATTTTGATATTAAGGTAAGGGCCACAGGCCTGCAAGTTGTTCGGTAATAAAGGTAAATTAACTAATTCACTAATTAATTACCAGCGCTTCCTAGACCCATTGCTTGAGAAGAAGCGCCGCAACAAACTCAGTAGAAGGCCTTTTTTCAAAATTTAAACATAGATTTACATTAATATGTATAAAAATACATATATTGGTTCGTACTAAATTAGTGGTCAAATACAATATAGAGGTTGCAATATTTTTTCTTTGAGTACAGAACTCAAAGAAAAAATATTGCAACGAATAAAAAACAACACCTTAAGAAAAAAAAGAAAAGTGCTTTGTTTGGTTGAAAAAATAACAGACAAGATTAATTTTCCCATGTATGAGACCTAGACTACTCCACTCTACTACTGATATTCCAAACATCACATGCATTGTGAGTTGTTTCACAATACTTTTTTTAAATAATAACAGATGATTAGGCTAAACATACCTCCATTTTGTACACTTTTTTTCAACGTGCCCTGTTTGCTAGCAAGCATTTTGGCCATGTCCTCCCCTCCACACGGCGTGAACACGGCCGGCGGCGGCGGCGGAGGGGGAGGGGGTGGAGGTGGGGGTAACGTAGGGGGAGGGGGAGGCGAGGGAATAGCGGGAGGAGGGGGAACAGGTGGTTCTTGAGGAGTGGGGAGCGTAGGAGAAGGAGGAGTAGGGAGGGTAGGAGTAGGGGGGGTAGGAGTAGGGATGGTAGTAGGAGACGGAGTTGGAACTGGTTCTGTAGGCGCTGAAAGGAAACGACCCGTGAGTATTTGGAAAAAAACATGTAGGGTTTATAAAACAATTTGAAGTAATAATTAAAAGTTTAACCATAAGCCACTGACGTAGATGAAAAACATATTAAAAATAAGAAACGACAACAGACATAAAAAAAGTATTACTAGTTTAGCTTATCTTAATAAAGCGAAATGTTCGTGTCTGTATGTTTGTTACTCAATCACGCTAAAACAGTTGCATGCTGCAGCACGCATTTAGATGGAAGACACCCGGATTATAACCTGAATTAAAACATTAGATACTTTTTACGCCGGAAATCATCCCTCTAAGGCGTTAAAAAGGGGGGTGGATGAGTAGTATTAAATCCCTTGCTTACAAAGTCGCGGGTAAAAGCTCAAAATCAAAAAATCTAAATATTTATTCAGCAAATAGGCCACATCTGGGCACTTTTACACGTCACTTTTAAATGAATTTACCAGCTAGTAAACACACAAAAAAACTAGCATGAACAACATGATTAAATATCATTACAAACATTATTAAGGGTGGGTTGGTTCAAACCATCCGTTACGTTTAATATTTTACTATGAGACAAAATGACGTTTCTATATGCCATGACAGCTCGGCGGCCATATTTAACGACCAGGAGTCCGTCAACTATGCTTGAATCAACCCACCGTTATACAGCCATAAGAACAATTCCACAGATAACAAATCTGTTCTAACTAAACAGTTTATCATAATGCCGGTCATAATTTGCGGTTTTCGAACGGGAGGGTTTATGATTGTGTAGATAAAAAAACTTACATGAACAACTATATAATCATGATTAAATACCATACAAAATGACTCACCGACGACCTCATCTCTCTTCACCTCCCCCCCACTCTCGAAGTAGCTGATCCGGGACATGATGCCCCCCCTCTTGGCCGGTCTCCTCTCTTCTGCGAGCTTCTTCTCCGCCCTCTCGGCTCGTTCTAGAGCCTTCTGCGCGTCTTCTTCCGCGAGCCGAATCTTCTCCTCCCATAGAAGGATGTCGGTGTCCTCGTGTTTTTCTGCTAATTTTAACTGTAACAAACATATATCCATATTATTCCATACTAATATTATACCATACTATATTGTTAGTGGTAGGACCTGGTGCTAGGTACGTCCGGGGAGGTACCACCGTCTTTCCCCGCTAACCTGCCGCCAAATAGCAGTGCTCGCACTGTTGTGTTCCGGTAGGGGGTTAAGGCGGCCGGTGAAATTACTGGCACAGAGGCATTCCATCTTAGGCCTCAGGGTAGGCAACGCATTTGAGATCTTATGGTTTCTTAATGGGGGATCATAGGATTAAGGTGTCCATGGGCCGCAGTGACCACTTACCATCAGGTGGGCTGTGCGCTTGTTTGTCTATACCATTGGAATAAAAAAAACTAACATTAGGTGTAAATGCAGCAAATGTGATTTCCGCTGGACCGATTTAGTTGGAATTTGGTATGGAGATAATTGGAGTCCTGTCCTCTTTATCGCAGAAATTATTGTATGGGGGGGGAGACGGTACGACGGCGGGGAGACTAAACACTCGCGTAGCACGAAACATACTGGCCGTCGACTAAAACCAGCAAAAGACCGACTCGCGCGTGTTATAAAATAAATTTATTTATTCAGTAAGTAAGTTTACAATATTACATTAATACACTAGGCTTTATGATATCTTAATTTACTGATATAGGTTTAATAAAATAATCTAAATGCGGCGAAAACATTACCTACTCCTGTGCCTGAGCTAGGAAAATCCTGTGTGAAACACAGAATAGCTTATAATATTAAACATTAGTTAATGCTAGCTTACACTAAACGTACAAACCTTTAGCTTAACTTAAAAAGAAAGAGGAACTCATGATACTTGACAATTCTTTTCTGTCAAATCGAAATTAGTCAAACGAAAGGATGAAACAGATGGGGAGAGTTAGATGCCTTGTATGTGGAGTCCGCACGCCATCGTTCCTTTGTGCAGTTTCTCGGGCGTGCGCTGGTGTAAGCTGTGGTGTATGACGTCATCAATGTCACGTGCTCCCTGCCGCCTATACCGATGGTATAGGCAAAACTTATAGTAAGTGGTCACTGCGGTCCATGGAGACCGAAATTCTATGATCCCCCATTAAGAAACCATAAGATCTCGAATGCGTTGCCGACCCTGAGGCCTAAGATGGAATGCCTGTGCCAGAAAATTTGTATAGTAGTGAATATTGATGCGACTGTGGTCGTGTATCGTTACCTGTAGCTCTTCAACCGTGTCCTTATGTCTCTCAGCCTGTTGCTCCAGGGCGTCTCTTAGTTAGTCCACCTCGTCCAGAAGAGCAAGTCTACCTATAGTAGTGAATATTGATGCGATTGTGGTCGTGTATCGTTACCTGTAGCTCTTCAACCGTGTCCTTATGTCTCTCTGCCTGTTGCTCCAGGGCGTCTCTTAGTTAGTCCACCTCGTCCAGAAGAGCTAGTCTACCTATAGTAGTGAATATTGATGCGACTGTGGTCGTGTATCGTTACCTGTAGCTCTTCAACCGTGTCCTTATGTCTCTCAGCCTGCTGCTCCAGGGCGTCTCTTAGTTAGTCCACCTCGTCCAGAAGAGCTAGTCTACCTATAGTAGTGAATATTGATGCGACTGTGGTCGTGTATCGTTACCTGTAGCTCTTCAACCGTGTCCTTATGTCTCTCAGCCTGTTGCTCCAGGGCGTCTCTTAGTTAGTCCACCTCGTCCAGAAGAGCTAGTCTACCTATAGTAGTGAATATTGATGCGATTGTGGTCGTGTATCGTTACCTGTAGCTCTTCAACCGTGTCCTTATGCCTCTCTGCCTGCTGCTCCAGGGCGTCTCTTAGTTAGTCCACCTCGTCCAGAAGAGCTAGTCTACCTATAGTAGTGAATATTGATGCGATTGTGGTCGTGTATCGTTACCTGTAGCTCTTCAACCGTGTCCTTATGTCTCTCAGCCTGTTGCTCCAGGGCGTCTCTTAGTTAGTCCACCTCGTCCAGAAGAGCTAGTCTACCTATAGTAGTGAATATTGATGCGATTGTGGTCGTGTATCGTTACCTGTAGCTCTTCAACCGTGTCCTTATGTCTCTCAGCCTGCTGCTCCAGGGCGTCTCTTAGTTAGTCCACCTCGTCCAGAAGAGCTAGTCTACCTATAGTAGTGAATATTGATGCGATTGTGGTCGTGTATCGTTACCTGTAGCTCTTCAACCGTGTCCTTATGTCTCTCAGCCTGTTGCTCCAGGGCGTCTCTTAGTTAGTCCACCTCGTCCAGAAGAGCTAGTCTACCTATAGTAGTGAATATTGATGCGATTGTGGTCGTGTATCGTTACCTGTAGCTCTTCAACCGTGTCCTTATGTCTCTCAGCCTGCTGCTCCAGGGCGTCTCTTAGTTAGTCCACCTCGTCCAGAAGAGCTAGTCTACCTATAGTAGTGAATATTGATGCGATTGTGGTCGTGTATCGTTACCTGTAGCTCTTCAACCGTGTCCTTATGTCTCTCAGCCTGTTGCTCCAGGGCGTCTCTTAGTTTGTCCACCTCGTCCAGAAGGAGGGCTAGTCTGGCGTCTAACTCCAGATCTCCCATTAACAAGGTGCTCTGGTGGGTTAGTACTTTCACGCGCTTTTTTGCGTCACGTGCTTGGGATTTGTATCTGAAATCGAAGAGGAAAGATTCAATGTAGAACTCTTAATTCATAAATGCGAAACAAACCTGTCTGTCTGTTACGTCTTCTCGCTTAAACAGCTGGACCGATTTAGATGTGGGATGGATGAAGCTAGTCCAAGACAAGGTTATAATCCGATTAGTTCGAGTCATATTATATGATATAGGCTACTTTTTACCCCGAAAAAAAAAATAGTTCCCACGGGAACGCTATGACTGAAGACGAAGTCGCGGGCAGAAGCTTGTAAAATCGAAAACTGGCATTAATAGACTGAATATTGAGAAATCTAAAACTGACGTTGGGCAATTAAACAGAGTCGATATAATAGGGATGACGACAACTTTTTTCCCTTAGTCTATCAGGAAGATTATTGAAAAGTATTGGACACGTATTTTTCTTTATTCACGTAATCAAACTTATACGGAGATATATTGAGTTGAAATGTCGCGTGACGTCGCGGTTAGGTACGATTTATACCTAACGGTGACGTAGTTAGCCCCCACTCTCCAACTTTAATGCGTTTTAACTTAGTCATTCTTTGTTAATTTGATAAAACAAAAAATACGTGTCTAATTTTTTTTTATTACCTGACTGATGGACTAATTATAATTTCGATTTCTTCACCCTGTCGTCATCCCTATTATGCTAGAGTCTATCAGATCGACGATAGTGTTTATGGAGTAGCGTCGACTTTTTCACAATAGGTTTTTTGTATATAAATTCTGGAATAATCGTATACTTTAAACGCGCTAATCTTATATATTTCTCTATTTATTATTTTATTGCACATAAGTAAAAAAACTAATACAAAAGGCGAACTTAATGCCATAAGGCATTCTCTACCAGTTAACCTTTGGGCAAAACAGAAATTGTGGCGGTGCCGAAAAACCGTTTATCCAAGCGATCTCAGAAACGGTTTTAACGATTTGGACGAAATTTGGAACATCGGGGTTATTAGAAGCCGTGGTGGCATACTGGTTCGACCTCTCGTGCAGAGGGTCGGGGGTTCGATTCCGGCTCGCACCTCTAAGTTTACTTATGTGCGAAATTCAATTTGAATTAACCACTTTTGGGTGAAGGAAAACATCGCGAGGAAACCTGCACGCATCTGCGAATTAATTTAAAGATGTGTGTGAAGTTCCCGATCCGCACTGGGCCCGCGTGGGGACTACAGCCCAAACCCTCGTGATGAGAGGAGGCCTGTGCCCAGCAGTGGAACTCAAATAGGCTGTAGTAGTAGAGATATTCTACTATCTAAAGTCCCGCGCCTTCACATTTCAAAACGCTTCAATGTATTTAAAAAGCACCACCAACACTCTTAACACATGTGTGCGTGCTGTGCCATCAACTATGCGTTGAGAGTGTTGGTGGTGCTTTTTTAATAATAGGCGCGGGACTTTAGATAGTAGAAGATCTCTAGTAGCTATTTTCACCCGAACAAAGCTAGGGCGGGTACTATCAATACATTACTAACGTTTCCGCCATCTCTCGGTCCTTATCAGCCATGTCCTTAAGCGAAGTGACCTCATCCATCAGCAGTTTGGAGACTCGATGATGCCTCTCCGTCTGTCTTCTCAGCTCTTCTAGCTCCTTCTCTTGCGTAGCGCATTTCTCCTTCTCTACGTCTAGTTCCTGGAAATTGAGAGTTTTAATGGTAAAAATAATTTGTAAATTAAAATTTCATAGGAAAGGACGTCGATGACGATGAGGATGGCTTGTTGTAAGTCCGCCTTTTGTACGCTGCATTCTTTGTTTGTGAAATAAAGAGTTTAAATCCATTCTAATCCATATCCATATTAATATTATAAATGCGAAAGTAACTCTGTCTGTCTGTCTGTTACCTCTTCACGCTTCAACCGCTGGACTGATATGGATGAAATTTGCTATGGAGATAGTTGAAGTCTCGGGAGAGGACATAGGCTACTTTTTATCCCGGAAAAGCGCATAGTTCCCGCGGGAGCGCGATAAATGAATTCCACGCGGGCGGTCGCGGGCAGAAGCGAAATGCGAAAGTAAAGTAAGATGATGGTGATGATGATGATGGTGTCACCTGGGCCAGGGCGGCGCAGGCCTCGTGGGCCTCGAACTCTTGCAGCCTGGCGGCGCTGAGCTCCGTCTGCAGGGACGCCACCTTGATGATGATGATGATGATGGTGGTGATGATGATGATGGTGTCACCTGGGCCAGGGCGGCGCAGGCCTCGTGGGCCTCGAACTGCAGCCTGGCGGCGCTGAGCTCCGTCTGCAGGGACGCCACCTTGATGATGATGGATGATGATGATGGTGATGATGATGATGGTGTCACCTGGGCCAGGGCGGCGCAGGCCTCGTGGGCCTCGAACTCCTGCAGCCTGGCGGCGCTGAGCTCCGTCTGCAGGGACGCCACCTTGATGATGATGATGATGATGATGGTGATGATGATGATGGTGTCACCTGGGCCAGGGCGGCGCAGGCCTCGTGGGCCTCGAACTCCTGCAGCCTGGCGGCGCTGAGCTCCGTCTGCAGGGACGCCACCTTGATGATGATGATGATGATGATGGTGATGATGATGATGGTGTCACCTGGGCCAGGGCGGCGCAGGCCTCGTGGGCCTCGAACTCCTGCAGCCTGGCGGCGCTGAGCTCCGTCTGCAGGGACGCCACCTTGATGATGATGGATGATGATGATGGTGATGATGATGATGGTGTCACCTGGGCCAGGGCGGCGCAGGCCTCGTGGGCCTCGAACTCCTGCAGCCTGGCGGCGCTGAGCTCCGTCTGCAGGGACGCCACCTGCTTGCTCAGCTCGGAGACGGTTTGCTTCAGGAATTCCACCTCCTCGTTGGAACTGGTGTCTGATGCTGGAAGATGGAAATGCCCTATGTTTATTTTGAGTAGTAGAAGACGCGTCTTTACCCAACCGAGGGTTCTTTTTCGAGAGTATATAGAGTCAAGCAAAACGTTGTGACGATATTTTACCCACAGAATTGGCTATCGGGTCTAAGCATGTTTTTAGGACATTTTATTTTTTTGAGAGTTGGTAAAAAAAAATATGGCCCAGCACGGGACTGACTGATGGTGGGAGCGATGCTTGAACTCGAAAATAATAAAACACATAAAAAATATGCTTAGAATCGATAGCTGATTCACTGGACTAAAAATTTGCCAAATGGCAAAAAAACACAAAAATCAGCAGGTTTGGCGAAATCTTCACCTATGTGACGATCCTGCGATGCTGCACGTTTTCCGGTCAACATGTCAGGTGATGCTGATTATGATTATGATGATGATGATGATAATGGTAACTCACCGGCATCATTGGCGTCAGTGAGGTCGATGTCTGTCGCCGCGGGCAGAGCGTGTAAGATGGCCGCGCTGCGTCGCTTCAACTGCTTGTTCTGCTTGTACCATTCGCCAGCCTGTTGCATCACCCTGTAGCGAACAACGGAAAGGTTAACACTCTACCACGCAAATGTTCCAATAGGGTCGATCAACTTTCAAATATCTGCTTAAGAGGGTTTACTCCGAAACCGAAAGCAAATAGCTGTCCAATATTTCGCTGTTTTCATCAATTTCTGAATATTACTGAATGAAAACATGAATTATCGCTCTATGGTTGAATAAAACACTAAGTATGGATTGCAACAATTATCATAGGAACACGAAATTTTTAGCAGTACGGAAGTACTATCTTTTGAAAACTTTCCATTGCATTTTCCATGAATTTTAATATTTTAATGTAATTTTATCGTTTGAATGCCTAACCAACAAATATAAAACGAGACGCGTCATTCAACCATAGAATGATACCTTCTTTTTTAATTCAGTAATATTGAGAAATTAATAAAAACAGCGAATCCTTTACCCCACCCACTACGCTAGTCATTACCCAACGACAAGGTAGTGGTGACCCAGAGATTCTTTGTATTTTAGTAATTTATCTTTAAAATACGAAATTACCCCAGTGAAGGAATTACCCCAAGTGACCTTAGCTCGTTGTCACATATTTTTATACCATGCCAATTATAACCATGTTCTCGCTCATGCAAAACCGATTAATTTCAGTTGTACGTAGAACAAATATTGCCGTGGTGGCCTAGTGGTTCGACCTACCGCCTCTCATGCAGACGGTCGGGGGTTCGATTCCGGCTCGCACCTCTAAGTTTAATTATGTGCGTAAATCAATTTGAATTTAACACTGAGCTTTTCGGTGAAGGAAAACATCTACGAAGTAATTCAAAGATGTGTGTGAAGTCCCCATTCCGCAATGGGCCCGCGTGCCCAAACCCTCTCGTGATGAGAGGAGGCCTGTGCCCAGCAGCGGGACGCAAATAGGCTGTAGTAGTAGTAGAACAAAAACAAGAAGGCAAGAAACCTATCTATACATCAAAAAGGTTATTTATTTGTCATAGATAGCACCGTAACTTCGCTCAACTTAATAAGTAGAAGCCTTATATTAACACAAAGAAATTCAACAGCAGATCATTTTTCAAAATACTATGAAGACCTCAAGATCACACATACTGAAAACGAAGTATTTTTATTGAAATTTTATATTCATCTGAATTATGAATTATATTTTGGTTTCAATAACACACCGTGTACTGTTTTTTCCTCTATGTGACGTAAAGACAGACGAAGTTTCATTTTGTTCGAATTAGAATATTGTAATACCTACATACTTAATTGAAAAATATTACTTATTTTCCGTCTTTGCAGTGACTTACTGGCTTAGATTTCAAATTCAAATTAAATTATTTATTCAACAAATTGGCAGACAAATTTATTGGCATATGGCCAATAAAAAGATTGACGAGCACTTTAATGAATCTACCAGCGTTTGCCAGCTTATTACTGAGAACAAGACAGCCAAACAAAACTCAGCAGAAAGCTTTTTTTCAAGCTTTTTCAGAGACTAAAAACTACGCAGGGTGTATTTAAAATTGGCTGACGATCCTTATCACAAACCATATACACATGCTTAATTTACTGTTGCACATGGCGAGTGAAAAAAAATACAATAATAACAATAAAAGATTTTAGGTATATTGAGCAAGTTTACTTACATTCTGAAAATTAAGATCCAAGAGAACCATAGACACAAACACAAAGTTCCCACTCAATTTTCCCGCCAAATGTTACATAACGTCAACCATTTTGTTTTTCACAATTTCAGTTATACGAGGCACAGGTGTTGTCTGTTCTGCCGTACGGTATTGAACTGCGAATTTTCGATGAAAGTGAAATTCACTTTGAAATTATAATTCGCATAATATATATAATGTTGTGTCATATGGTTCGTTAATATGTTACATTATGTATTAGAGTCGATGTTTGAATTTTAATGACGCTTATTAATGTTTCTTGCCTACATATTGAGGCTGAATATTGGCCTTTTTGACTTCTGTATTTACTTAAATGTTGCATACTTATGTAATCTATATCATGTATCGGCTATCTTTTTTTTTTCATTTACTACTACTACTACAGCCTATTTGCATCCCACTGCTGGGCACAGGCCTCCTCTCATCACGAGAGGGTTTGGGCTATAGTCCCCACGCGGGCCCAGTGCGGATTGGGGACTTCACACACAAAAATGATTTTTCATTTACTATTTTATAATTATTTACTCGTAAGTACATGTATTTATAAAGATATAAATCGATTATTTCTACATTACCTGTCCTACAGCTAAAAAATAGATCTGGACTTAAGCAAACTGAAATTAACAAAAAAAACAACATAGCAAAATATCACTAAGTATAGCTTTAAGTGGATAATTTGAATTATCATACCACAATTATCTTAGAACCAGTTTGAAATTTCTCCAATCATTAATCAATACTTATCTCAAATTTGCGAACAAACTGACTTATTTGTTAGAAAGCAAAGTGAAAACGGGGAACCAGTTTTGGCCGTCAATGGTTGCGAATTCATAAGTACCTATATGGACGACATTGTGATCTACGACATACGATAGCCGTGAGCTTTATATTGCACAACCATTTCGGCCGTGTGAAATATTACACTCAAGGGACTAATTTGATAGTAAATTGACCAGGTTTACAATAAAACTTTTCTCCTGGATGGTGTCTCTGCGGTAACCTGGCTCTGTCTTTCTAATTCAAAATTAAATTTTGACATGGTGTTTATTCCACGAACTTTTTTATTTGATTTGGTTAATTTGGTACGCAAACGTGCATACAGGCCACTTGGTGGTAAGCGGTCACTGAGGCCCATAGACACCGAAATTTTATGACTTTTCAAGAAATCACAAGATCTCGAATGCGTCTAAAGTATCTAAGTATCCAATTTAGTATGAATTTCCAAAGTAACATACTCGCGGGCAGATTTAAATGAAAATATGACTCACTTATGCATAACCCCCGTGTCGACCTCATGCTTGTTCCGTAGCTGCTGGTACTCGTTGTAAAGCTTCTCCGAAGCTGCCCTGAGCTTCGACAGCTCCCTCTCTCGGTCGGAAAGCTCGCCTTGGAGGAGACTCCGCTCCTCCACCACGATGTTGTACCGCCTTTGCAGCTCGTCATGCTCACGCTTTACTGTGGATTAAGAAAAAGCACAGTATAAGCACAGAATATTTAATAGTACTACATAGAGAATAGCCACGGAATCACCCGCCTGAATCTAGCCGGCGCGCAACTCGCGCCCAACTCGCCCTTACCGTCATTTGTTTCGTCCGGAGATGGAGAGGGAATCATTGGCCCGCGTACTGGTACACACACATTTACAAGTGTACAGACGTCCTCGCACGCAAACATTGACACTTCATTCGAATTGTGTTCGAAATCATGCTTTTATAGGCCGTGTCCGCCCTGTGGTCACAGAGACAAGGTAATTAGTTTGTCAATTTCCTTATAAGCACATTGCGGCGTACATCGAAAAAACTCTGTATTAATTATGAGCAACATCCAGGGGCCGCTTCAAGTTTCTATACATACCCTTTTAAGATGATTTGAGGGGTCATCTAGATGGAATCTATATGCACTTATGCAGGCTACCTAGGCAGCGACGTCTATTATCGCATTTAACACATATTGTATGAAGGTTGACATGACATTCTATGTTTACCTTACTTTTTCTATGGCATAGTCACACGACGGACACGGCCTATAAAAGCACGATTTCGAACACAATTCGAACGAACTGTCAATTTTTGCGTGCGGACGTATGTACACTTGTAAATGTGTGTGTACCACTACGCGGGCCACCGATCCACTCTCCATCTCCGGATGAAACAAATGACGGTAAGGTAAGGGCGAAATGGGCGCGAGTTGCGCGCCGGTTAAATTCAGGCGGGTAATTCCGTGGCCATTCTGGGCATTCTGTATGTAGTACTATTCAATATTCTGTGCCCTAAGTTAGGATCCTAAATGCATGTACACTATACCCTAGTCTAAATGGGCAAGTCGGTCAAGGTTGCTCTCGACGCTCGTACACCAAATTGGTAATATACTGAAGAGAGGCCAAATTAAGTACTATTGTTTGAAGCGAATGAATGTGTAGGAGGTATGTTTGGGTAGAAGCAGGTGGCGTTCTATGGTTCCTGCATACCCCGACGGGAAACAGGCGTGAGTTTATGAATAAATGCGCCTGTAAGTCATGCCGCCGTTGGGTGAAGGATGGGACGGAGGAAGCAGTCCTGAGCTGAGACCGTACTTAGTGGCTCTTGACCACTCTTCCCCCACGATTACTCTGCCTGTCAAGGTGGCTTCATCCACCGCCTGTATGGCTCATAAGACTGTCGACAAATGATTAAAAAAATGCGGTTACCACGGGGTAGCTGAGTAGTTTGACCTAACGCCTCTCCAGAGGGTCAAATCAAATCAAATTATTTATCCAGCAAATAGGCCACATCTGCGCACTTTTAAGTCATTTATACAATTTTACACTAGAATCCATAGTACATATATCGTATTTATTATATATTATTATTATTATTTATTATATCGTCGGGTCGGTTCGGTGGTTCCAATCCGGCTCGCACCTCTGAGTTTACTTATGTGCTTTTCGATGAAGGAAAAAATCGTTAGAAAACTTTACACGTATTCTATAGTTTGCAAAAAACTTCTTATTTGGAAAAAAATATCACAAATACCTTTTGTACGTTTCGTGAAAATTTTCTTCAGAAATGCCGTTTTCATTTTCACTTTATTTCGTTTTCTCGAAAAAAAATCTTCATCATTTCGAAGTTTCATTACATTTGTTATCCTCATCATGACACACAGAGATCAAAATTGATTCTACAATCTACACACTAAGTTTCTTACACAAACTAACTATACATATATTAGTTTGAGTGTCTTTGAATATTTATAACAAAAAGTAAACTAATTATAGGTCCCCTATTTAATTTAGACAATTTTCTATTTGCACAAGTACTTTTCACAATAACTACAAAAATATTTTAACAAAATCACTTCTATTATTACAAGCCAAGCAACAAGTATACTTAAACTGTGGAAAACGAAATGCAAATGGAGTTAAGACAACAATAGACCAGTCATTGTGGTTTGAATGATTGTAACAGTAAAATGTGGTTAGTCTTGTAAAAATTCTAAGTACGTCAATAGTACTGAAGTTTGCGACTTTAACGACCCCTAACTATGACTAACTCATTAGGAATAACATATGACAATGACACAGTGTGCACACTAAACATAACACTCTTTCCTCTCATCAAATTAATCAATTATTTTATGTACCTACTGTTTTTTTACTGTCCTTCCTCCATAATGTAACATGTGTTTTAAATATTTTATTTTTTAATTAAGTCTTTACCTCAAAGCCTAACTGATGAGTCTGTTTTTGATGTACATCTACATATTAATCATATAATCATACACATACAAAAAAAGGTGCACACACTTGTTTTCTAATTAAATAACAATGTTGTTTAAAACAGTCTATTTTGACCTCTATCTTAGAAGAGGCCAAAATGTAGCTGACTCAGTCAGTAATTAAAAAAATGATTTGAAAATTGAAAAGGAAAGTAGTGGGGTAGTATCATAATAATAATACTTATATTAGCTATGCAGTCAAAGTGCTCAAAATTACCTATTCATTCTACTATTATTCCCTAGCTAGACAATAAGAACATATCTGAGTCATTTTGAGTCCATAAAATAACTTCTAAGCTGCTCCTGTTTTTGACTGTACATTTGTATGTAAAACTAGCTGTTGCCTGCGACTTCGTATGCGCGTGACGATTAAAATGTACAAATCCCGTTTTTCCCCGTTCCCGTGTAAATTTCGAGAACCCCTCTCTCAGTGTTCCCCTACACTTCATAAGGAATCTACATACCAAATTTCAGCTTCCTACAACCAGTGTTTTTTTATAGGTAGTGAATTTGATTGTAACCTAACCTAGAGCTTAAGTACCTTTTAGCTTGTGTGGTATCCAATTCCATACGAAACAATAAGTAGTTCAATGTTGGTCTATCACGGTTGAGTTGGCACACACAAGACTGTTACCACCACAACAGGCCATTTTCGTCCCACTGCTGGGCATCCTCCCATTATGACTGTTGCACTCATCTAGCAATACTTATACAACAATGAAAATGCTGAGAGGAGGACCTTTTTGTGTCACATTTCGGCACCATTGTATAGTCTTAAGATTTATCATTATTGTACCTAGTATAAGTTGGTGGTGGTGTCTTTTGTGATATAATAAATGATTTCTATTCTATTCTATTCTAAAATGTTTATTCCCATAAAACATATGCAATTACAATTTTAACGCTGAATCCTATGCTAAGAATCTGTTACCCAAGTTGAATCACATTGGCACAATAAAAAAAAAGAACTAAACTAAATTAATTACGCCAATTAAACAAACATAACAACAACAATAATGTGTCTCTTACTCTGATATAATCTCGCTCACCACTGAAAATATGTGTAATCCATAACATGTCCATACTAATATTATAAACTCGAAAGTAACTCCTGTGTGTTACATCTTTACGCTTCAACTGTTGGACCGATTTAGATTAAATTTGGTTGAAGATAGTTCAAGTCACGAAAAAGGACAGGCTTTTATCCCGGAAAATGCATAGTTCCCCAGGAAGATAACCTAATACCATGCGGGCGAAGTCGCAGGTAGAAGCTAGTATAAAATTTATCTGCAAATTTTTGCAATATAAGTAGGCTTTCAAAAGTAACCAATGCGATTGTCGATTGATGACCTCTTATGAATACCTACATTTACTGTTAGAGCATAATTTGCTAGGTAGTTTCTGATTTGTTAGATCATTTAATTATAGAGTGAACTAACAGTGTTCTACTTAATAATATTAGCACTTTCAATGCTGTGAATCTGATAGCTCAGCCACAGAACTGGAATGGCTCATTTTGTATATTGAAAATGGTGAGTTGGCACTGAGGGTTGCTCATGATCATGTTTTTATTCAAATTCTTAATAATCTGCTGAAGAGAGAAGACAGCCTAAACCGTGGTTCTTGAAGCATGAATTTATTTACAAGAACTCCTTAGGGAAGCAAGCAATAAGAAAGGATTTTCGCAAAATCATCCCCTTGAAGTTGGAATAAGAGTGGAAGTTCCTCGTAAGATTTGACAAAGCCAATTTAGGTATAAACATAAATATAAACTTAAAAGCCCAGTACATATACAATACCTACCTTGAATAATGTCCTCAACCCAAATTGAACTTGTTAAAAACATAAGGAAAACAGGCTTAATACTCAAGACCTATAAATAACGCTTTTTAACGTGCAAAAGAGTTTCCTGGTCATAAAAACCAAGTACCCATTTAAAAAATCAGCTACACCTTGCACTTTAGAAAAATCTAGGTCAGAAGGCACTAAAGTCCAAATAAACTGCTTTATTATCAATTCAGAACAATAGCCGACTCGATAAGGAGCTAGTAATTACTTTTAAATGAACAAGCAAGGAAAAACGTGTGATAAAAATCACTGATCACATATCCAATTACCTTGAGGACGCAGTTAACATTTGACGCAAAAAGTCACAAAATCACACGTATTGCTTACATTGTCTTAATTCATTTACAAACTCTGCAACTAAATACACTTTTCAGACAAGTTTCGATTTAAATTTATTGCGAATATCAGCTTTGCAAAACAAAACTTGGTTAGTTTTCTTTGTTGTCAAACAAACTTTTGTTTTGACATTTCGAGGAAATGAAAGTTACAATAGAGATGTGCTATTAAAAATAACTCAATAATGAAAAAATAACTCTCGTTAAGAAAATAACATTTCGTTAACTAAATACCTAATTACCATAGAGTTGATACAAGTAATTTCATGTCATGGATGAATTAAAAGGTTCACCTAGTGATTCATTGTTATGTATTGCGCAGTTTCTTGAATAACTGGTCTTAGTCAGATCAATAAATAATATGAAATCTAGAAGTTTTCAGTCTTTATTAAAGCATAGTGATCAAAGTGTGAGTTCAAAACCAACGTAACCCAGAAGTTTTGAGAACGCGAATTGCATATGCAACAGGTTATCATCTGATTCCCTGTCATAATCCGACAAATACGCGAATAGGATTTCCACTCATGTTTTCTTTTTTGTAAACCTGTCAAAGTTGGGCATGCGCAGTGACAATAAAACAAATAAAAAGCACGAAACTGACCTTTTTCGGTTTTAAGTAGGCAGGACTTGTGTTTCCTTTCGGCTTCTTCGTATCTGTTCTTCCACTTTTCGACGTAAGGTGAGGCCGCGATGTTAGCCTCCTTGGTGTTGTGTGCATCGGGCGGCGTCATCCTTGCCGCGGTCGCGCGCGGGATGCGAGTGCCGCCGCCTCCCGGGCAGAGCGAGACAGCGCGCCCCGCACACGGGCTGTTGCTCGCGATCGCAAATACATTATCACCATTCCTTTTAATCATTTTTGCATTGGATTTTTATCGTGACCGAACGCCCGCATCGTCTTCCTCACGTATGCATTCACGTGGCCCGATCAACAGGCTGGCGCGTCACGAACCGCGAATTTCTTTGTTCGAGGAAAATACGCGTCACGTGTTGGCAGAATAGGCTGTAACGAGAGAAATTATAAACGTAGATCGGCGTTGAGTGTCAGAGTGCAACTAAAGTTAACGTGTGGTAGTGATATGATAATGAAACATCGTCTTTGTGAGTCACGGCGTTCACTTGTTTACGTTAGGCGCTTGCCTCATATGTGCCCTGGGCCTTCGTAGAAGTTGCCTTGTAATTTGTAGATTATAACTCATGCATGAGCACGATAGGTGCTGATTGGTGTTATCTTATCACTCTATCATTTATGCCTGATATATGTTATGTCATCTGGCTGGATGGCCATTAGAGTGAATTTTATCGTTGATTCATTGAGTTCTAGAAATATCTAAGTTCCGCTAAGCAAATATCATTATTTTGTTTATTTTCCTGTGTAGAGATTAGTGAATAGTTTCATGTTAAATGTATTTTAATTGTTAGAAAATAAATGTAGTATCTAGTACACTTTTGATATAGTTATGATAAATTGAAACCAACTTAAATACTAATAATTTTCTGTAAGTGTTCTGAAGATCAGACTGGTTATTTATTAGTTAATTGGAAGATTGTTAGGTACGCATAATAATACGAAACATTTTTATTATAATACCTGAAAATATAACTATCACAAACGTGCTTTACTTAATTTAAACTTCACTCAAATCCACAGCACGGATTGACCACAAATAAAAGAAAACAGCACCGAATCAGGAAAAAACAAAACACTGCTGTCAATGTTCACAGCAAAAACGGACTGAAAGCATTTCGTCCAAGTATGGCTGACGGGAATTCTAAATTTAAACTATTTCCAATGAACGACGCACAGCGACTGCTTTATAACGACAAGACGGACTGTGTGGGACGGGGCTTGTAAAGTGATTTAATTGCTCAGACTTGACAATACTGGACTTCATCAGCTTCGTTATAGCTTGAGATATAAAGTCAATGATACAATAAGGTCGATAAACTATGTTATCCTAGTGATAAATGAACAAAATTTACAGATGTACAGTTTATTCATGAAAATGACGCCATCCTCATTGATGAAAGCAACTGCGACAATTCCCACGCAAAGCTAGAGTAGATTATGTAGTTGAAAGTTATGATGATCCGTCTATGTCATTCATGGTAGATATTCATTCGTAAAATAACAAATTACCTACATTACTTTATAGTTCCTGTTTCAAGTAGGTACCAATACTAATAATAAATAATTAAAAAAAGGTAAGTATCATCCAATAGGCGCTCCATTGAAATTCACTCATGTTTTTAACTAGTAGAGGTACAATATCAAACAAAAAAGTCAAGGTTCGGAAACATAATCAAACGACCATACGCGAAAACTGGCTCGGTCAAGCCTTAACAAAACTTCCATATTTAGATATCGGTGCCAGTACGGGTTGTCTGAGGACTCCGACGGTGGCCAAGGCAATCCAACTATGGGCTCACAATGCCAAGAAATTTTTCAATTCAGAGACATGAACGTTACGAGATAGATCTTGAAATCAGTGGCAATATATTTTAGGACATAATGTAGTTTTCAGCGAAAATACAAGATGAAGTCAACGTAGGTAGCTAATCTCCTTAGTTACAAAAACTTTAGAAGTACATATATCTGGCGAAACAAATTGACTCCTTACCTGCATGTATTAAAGGGATTTTTCTGAAATTAAATACTCAAACCACATCGCTCCACTTTAAAATCATAATGAATTCTAACGGTTTAGTAGACGTCCTGCGAAAAAAAAACAGGAATAAAGCACGTGTACTCATAATTCTTCCTTAGTCATCTAATAGCATTTTTATGAACCAAATAATAAAAAGGTTGGCTCATTCACCCCGGGTGCAGCCTATTTCGGGAGTTCGGGAGATGTTGTTCTTATGTTGGACTTTTACTTGCGTGGGATTACGGTTTGTGGAGAAAAAATCACCTGTATGTTTGAAGCGTAGCGAGGTACGAGCCTGGATCTTGGCCTTCCCATACAAAATGCCCCCTGGAATATGGGTGATGGGTGAAAGAAAACCTCGCTATGCCCATGGAACTTAAGCGTCTCATAAATTTATGATGCTATTAAGTATTCACAGACGTAGTATAGATGAAAAGTATTTGCATTAATTAGGTAAAAAGACCGATTACATCAATACTTGTATAAACTAACGGATAGAAATTTTATCGGAGTGCAAGTTAGGTTCGCATTCGCATAAATTACTTTACCCACTGGATAATAATGACCTTAATTGTCCAATTGTTTAATTCAAGCCGGTTTCGTCCAATTATATGTTAATAGCAGCAATACGTTTTCATCCACATTCTGACCCGAACGTGCAAAGCGTGGGAGACTATCTACGAGCAAGAGTTGCGACAAATTTCAAGCCGAGTGTGGGACGATCTTGCACACAGTGGGACTAGACCTCAGACAGATCTTAAGATGTAATGTTGATAAGTTGATTGGCAAGATTTACTAGGTCTACACTGGAGACTGGAACACACAGTAGTTGTCGGGATTTAATTCTTATCAGTAACCAAGTTAGACAACTTGTCGACATAAAAGCCATGAAAGTTCATTTATATGCGCATTATAACTCTGATGAACTAATTTTCATGAACTTGGTATGAATTTGGTATGGAAATTTACCCGGTTAAATGTTATATAACTGTAAAGATCGCATATAAATTAGAGAGATTTGGTAAATTAGGTTTTTTACTTTAAGGATCCAAAGCTTATTTTTTATTCGCACATATCATGGCTTGACTAATGTTTGAGGTAATGTTTGACTAATGGAATTAAAGTAAGGTTGAATAATTAAAACCTTATGCCTTTTACTTCCTATTCAACAATCATCGGTCACGCAGGCCCAATAAGACAAATTGACATCGATTATCAGTGACCTTTTATAACAATGAATTTTAAAGCACACCCAATCGATTTCACAGTAGGTGACAGTAGGTAACTTTCAATAATGATAGACAATAGACTCGACTTGTGTTATGTCAGGTGCTAATTGGAAACCATATAATAAAAACAAAACAAGAACTTCAGATGTGGAATGTTTCCAGTGAGTGTACCATATGTGATATGTAACCAAAAGTATATGTATAATAATTTATTACTAGCAGGTTAACTGATTAACTTATTAGTAGATCTCAATAAAATTTCAGTAAATGTTAAAAGAATTCACTTTTTCGTTTCATTTCAATATTATATCTATCTGTTGACGAATTTTGAATTTTCAACAAAACTAAATAACTTATGATAGTCTTGTATACTGCTTTAGTTAACACTGGTCGAAATCAGACGGTCAACATTTCTGTGCAGTTGACCTCGACGCTCTCTCTCATACATGATATAAATGTATGTAAAAGGCATACAAGCTTAAAGTTTAAACGCTTCGACCTCCAGAGTGCCGGCACACTCCCCACTATTATTATTCAATAAATCATTTATTTATAACGGTATTAACGTTACACAACGCATAACGGTTGTCAGCAACACAGAATAATAAACAGTCCGGTTTGACCCAGACTCGTTGTCAAAAACTCTGCCGTGAATGAACTCTGGTTCCGTAGTCACTTTATTTTTGGATATTTATTGCTCGAGACTGGCAACTTTGATTTACAAGTTTGTTACAAATTACAGTACGATTTATTATAAAGTTTACTTGGTAATTCGGAGCAGGAGTGGGTGTTTTTGATATTCCCATATCGTATGAATTTTCAGGCAAGTATTAGTGAACGCGAAATGAAAAAGTTTTTTTTTTGTATTGATGTAGTGATTTTAGACAGTATGCATCCTCTTCCAAATACGTATACTTAAAAACCTTAATAAAGATTTCCCTAAATCTCATTTTATTATTATTCTAGTCGATGGATTACTGAGTTAGTTTATGACCAAAAAAGAGGGACGTATAACAACAAATGACATAAATATTCAAATAATTTATTTCCAGAGAGAAAATTATTATTCATGTACTTGTTTTACGGATCCCAAAACAAAGATTGATTAATAAGACAGCTCGATAAACTTAATGGACGTTTAAATACACTTTCCTTTTGCAGAAGTAATTAATACTATGCCAGATTTGTTCTGCGAAGTTGAAGTGTTTTGACAATTAGAAAATATTTTATACTTCTATTTTAAAAAAAAACAGGTTTGTAGAAGTCAAAATTTTTAAACGCCCAAATAAATGACATTATTTCATCACGTTTGTCAAAGATTAATGAAAAAGAACTGAATGTAGCATTAAGTAAACAAATTTAGTAATATTTGTCCGAATTCGTTAAATTGATATCAATCACTCAGCAAATATACTGACAGCTATAATTCAACAGTCAGCTGTTTGCATATCTAGTTTCTGTACCAATATACCAATATTTCTGAAAATACAGTGGTAAAATAGAGAACTATCCACAAACCTGTACAAACTCACGTAACTCACGTTAAAAACGACTTAATGTGAGCATTACTTATGAATATTCGGATTATTGGGTAAGGTTCGGTTCAAATTACAAACCAAATATAAACACTATGCCTACGTTTACGCAATAGGTAGACGTGGGTTTATTGAGATTTTTTCTTCCGTTTATGACAACTATGCAGCTGATCAGTCATGTTAATAAAAAAAAACAACGTCAATCCATTGGTGCTTCTTTGAATTCAAATACTACGTGACTTAATTTAATGAAGCTAAAGTTGTATTGTAAAGAAACCACTATTTGCACTTCTGTGAATATTATTTAACTGCTCCACTTGACCTCATTGCGGTTTAAAGTTATGAGTCAGCGTCTGAAATGACAAAATAAGAAACATCATTTCGTGTGACACACTAATGAATGAATAGAATCCCGCCTAAGTTAACGCATATTTAAACGAGAAAAATTTACAAAATACACTGACTAAAGCGAAAATATGTAATTTTTAAAACTTACCTGATTAGCAGATCATTCTGGCTTATTCTACTAGTTTTTGCCTGAGTGTTTGTGTTAGTTTCATATTAAACTCCCCCCCATGATTTCCAGAATAAAAATGATTCAACTATCTTTATACTCATCTAAATCACTTTAGTGGTTTAAGCGTAAAGAGGCAACCGACAGACAGAGCTACTTTCGTATTTACAGTAGTAGTAGTGGGGTTACTAGTATGAACTCGAAGAAGAAGGAATACTGCGATGAGTTTGCCTTCGTCTGGTTTAGTTTTGGTCAGTTTTGGAGCAAAGATCTTTTTTATTCGATTTGAAAACTAATTTACATGACTAATTTCAAGTGGAACTAGATTATAGAGGCGAATTTTGCGTCAAGAACCATATTGGCTCCTCTTGAGATAATATAATTTTTTTACTACATATCCCAATAATAGGTAGCTAAGGCCGACTTGCATCAAGCCGTTAACCTCAGGTTAGCCTCTTAACCCACGTCAAATTCATACAAATAAATCTGAGTTAAGCGGTTAACCCGAAGTTAACAGCTTGATGCAAGTGGCCCTAAGGCAATAATTTTGGACCTTCTTTTCATTCGCTCTAGAAGAAGAAAATAAATAAACATAAAACTGATTGATAGCGTTAACATTTGTCATTAGGTACTCATGTTTACACTTGGTTTTTATGAATAACAGTACGATGAGTCAGTTAGACCATGACCCTGCTGATACTCATTTATGTATGTTTTTTTAGGAAAAATGCGCTGCTCGCTTGTATGTTGTCAACTTATACACTTCTTCAAATTACAATAATAAAATAACGTGACGTTATTGCACAATTGTATTTTATTTGCAGTCGTATTTAAAAAAAACGTGAAGCACAACGTTAACGCTTGGTCAACGGCAATAAACCGTTTTTTTTTCATCCAGAAAAAGCCGAGGCACAACACTATGGTGTCATAAACCTATTGAGAACCCTTTGAGAAAGTGAGAACCACATTTGTAGGGTCTATACTGCCATCTAGCTGTTAATTGGAAAACTTGAACCACTATCATCGAGATGCCGTGGCAAAACTTGTCTAAGTAAGTTATGTAATCTAGATGGCGCTACTAGTATCAAACTTTGCAAAAACTGCTTTTATTTCTTCCAGAAATATTATCGATTCGATTATCGAAAACATTTTGCAAACTAAAAAGACAAGTATGTATATTGAAAAAAAATAGTGAATGAAACCCCTTATGATGCGAGCACTTGAATGACGAGTTATTAATCAATCTAACATATAAAATTCTCGTGTCACAGTGTTTGTAACCAAACTCCTCCGAAACGGCTCGACCGATTCTTATGAAATTAGGAGTGTATGTTCAGTAGGTCTGAGAATAGGAGGTAAGCTATTTTTCATACCCATAAAAATTCATAGGCGGTACGAAGTCCGCGGGGTCAGCTAGTATTGTATAAAATTCTTCGCCTATTGCTGACTGGCTGATTGATGATAACGCACAGCCGTAACTACTGGTCGTAGAACGCTGGAATTTGGCATGTTCCTTAGTTAGTGTAGGGAAGCACTATGAGAGCATTTCCTAAAATTCCTACGATAACGAAAGTCGGTTTTATATGTTAATACCAGCTGACCCCGCGGACTTCGTACCGCCTTGGATTTTTTTGGTATGAAAAATAGCTTACGTCCTATTCTCAGACCTACTGAACATACACACCAAATTTCATAAGAATCGGTCGAGCCGTTTCGGAGGAGGTTGGTTACAAACACTGCGTGACACAAGAATTTTATATCATCATTTCAGCCGATAGACGTCCACTGCTGGACATCCTCCCCCAAGGCGCGCCACTCAGACCGGTCCTGTGCCACTCGCATCCACCGCGTTCCCGCGACCTTTACAAGGTCGTCACTCCATCTTGTTGGAGGCCTACCGACAGCTCGTCTACCGGTTCGCAGGCGCCACTCCAGGACTTTCTTGCCCCATCGGCCATCAGAATTCAGAATCATTCAGCATTCAGAATTTTATATATTAGACTAGCTGACCCCGCGGACTTCGTACCGCCTTAGTTTTTTTTTTATAAACCTCACGGAGCCCGAGACCTTTCCAACGAATGCAAAACCGTGGAAATCGGTTCGTGCGTTCTGGAGTTATAGCGTCAGGAAGGAAAACCCGACTTATTTTTATATATATTAGATTTATATGCTCATACGAAGTCGCGGGAAAAGTGTAAAAGCTACTAAAGCTAGTGATATATAATATAAATATGCAACTAAATTTAAATTTACTTTTACCATTGAAAAGAGAAAATGCATTTAGAATGGCAACACAATAGAGAAGTATTCGGCAAATCAAATGGGATTTTTTCGACGTTTTTTAACTATTACCGCAAATGGTTTTCCACGGGGATAGAACCCCTTATAAAGGCAAGCTTATATATAAGCTTTTATAATACTTACTTAAGCTTTCGAGTTTGTCGCCCCTAGCTGGAATCAATTCACGGATTAGTCGATATCGCGGTGCCGTGTTCACACGCGATAAGTACTGGAGCTAGTACTGGCAGCACCTACTAGCTGGAGTAGGTTCGCTAAAAGTGTAAAGGATTATTTATTATTTCCATCAGCTGGGCCAAAATTATCAATTTAGTAATTATAAATCCATACGAATGTTATAAATGCGAAAGTTATTCTGTCTGTTTGTATGTCTGTTACCTCTGCACGCTTCAACGCTGAACCCATTGAGATGAAATTTGGCATAGAGATGAAATTTGGCATAGAGATAGTTGGGGTCCCGGGAAAGGACATAGGCTACTTTTTATCCCGGAAAAAATGCATAGTTCCCGCGGGAACGCGATAATCGAATTCCACGCGGGCGAAGTCGCGGGCAGAAGCTAGTTTGCTACTAGCTTCTGCCCAATTTATAATTTCAAAGGACCATGCGTCAAAATGGGCCTGAAACCAACCGCATTGAGAGTTATGTCAATAAATAGGTCTTAAAATCTACTTTATTTCATTATATGGGCACAAAGCCGAATTCCATTGCAGAACTGAGATATTTATATTTTAGTCACGGTGAGTACGAGCTACGATAAATGCATTCGGAGAATATTCATATTCTGGAGGGTAGGTATTGAGCAAACCCAATAAAAAAAAGGAAGGAAGGAAGGAAGGGATATTGACCGTGCCATTAATTATTCGTTCGGTGTCATTTCTTGTTGAATATCGTGTTTTACCAATAATAATATTATTTCGAGTCATTTAAAACCTCTTCTACCTAGGTATCTATTCTTAAGTACCTATCTCTATCTCAAAGAGAACCTGTTTTTTAATAGATCTTATTTACTCTGACTGAAATATAAATATCTCAGTTCTGCAATGGAATTCGGCTTTGTGCCCATATAATGAAATAAAGTAGATTTAAAGACCTATTTAATGACTTAAGTTTCAGCTCTGTTGGTTTCAGAACCAGGCTCCATACAAAGTTGCCCATGGTCCTTTGTATTTATTTTATTTCAAAATAATTATAGCTTTGTAAGTTAAAAGACCAATACATTTTGTTTATTTATGATTGCCTAAAGCTCATGTAGAGGCTCCAGTATCTGGTTCTATAATTTTAGCTGGTATTATATTGAAATTAAGAGGTTATGGGTTATTACGAGTTTTAATTTTTTTACATAACCGAACCTTTATAGTCGTACTTACAATTAAGTCGTACTAGATTTTATGAATCAATCAATCAATCAATCATTTATTCAGCAAACTGGCCACATAGGGGCACTTTTACATGTCAGAAATGAATTTACCAGCGCTTCCTAGACTCATTGCTTGAAAAGAAGCGTCGCAACAAACTCAGCAGGCCATTTTTTTTAATAATAATAATTACCTACAAATTCACATTACATTTGCATTAGGTATATATGTATAAATCAAAACGGTTCAGCAGTTTAACTATGAAAGCGCCACAGACAGCCAGACTTATAGTAACTGACTGAACATTTATAATACTAACTTAGCACAGAACTTGAAATAAGTACAGTATATCTAAGTCTGTGCTGTGCTTACGAGTATCGAGCATGAATTTTCGCGACTAGCGCAAGTCGACTCGCCCGTTTAAACACTCCACCTAATGTTCAGTCAGCTATGAAAACAATGCAATCTTCAATCTTATTGCAAAGGCATAAGGTGTAAATTCTTGCATAGTTGTCGTTAACTGGTCTACAGAGGGCGCTAGTGGAATACTAGAAAATACTTTAACAGTGATTACCATTAATCACTGATTAAATGCTGTAAGACGACAATTTAAGAAAAGTTACTTAATAACTTTTTGACGACAGGTTTGGCTCAGCTGGTTGGCCCAAGGGTCAGCTAGTTTTATATAAATGAATCCGAAATATTCAGATTATTTCAGATACCCTGTAATAAATACTATAGTAGCAATACCATGTGTTTACAGTGACCGTACTCGCTAGCGACTACGTAAACGGTTTGTATGAAGAATAGTACAGCGCCCCTGGCGGTTCCTCGTTGAACTAAAATTCTTCATACAAATCGTTTACGTAGTCGCTAGCGAGTACGGTCACTGTAAACTCATGGTAGTGCTACTTGTCTTAGTAGTCTTCTGTGGTAAAGTACATCCATCAGCACCACCGCAACCGCCTATTTACCTCCCACTGCTGGGCACACTTTCATCACGAGATGGCTTAGGCTACGTTTAGTCCCCAAGCGGGCCCAAACATAATTATCTAGATCGATGTGCCCCCATGAAACCCTTGTTAGTAATCTTATGTACCTTACATAATCTAAAGTTTGAAACGTGAAAGTTTCAGTAATCTATACTATCTAAATATATAAAACTCAAAGGTGACTGACTGACATAGTGATCTATCAACGCACAGCCCAAACCACTTAACGGATCGGGCAGAAATTTGGCATGTAGGTAGATGTTATGACGTAGGCATCCGCTAAGAAAGGATTTTGCAAAATTCCCACGGGAACGGGAAAAATCGGGATTTTACTTTTTAATATTTCTGCGCATACAAAGTTGCGGGGAAAAGCTAGTTAATAATAAGTCTGTAGAAGAAGTCTGTACTAGCCGTGGTGGCCTAGTGGTTCGACCTACCGCCTCCCATGCAGAGGGTCGGGGGTTCGATTCCGGCTCGCACCTCTAAGTTTACTTATGTGCGAAATTCACTTTGAATTTACCACTGAGCTTTTCGGTGAAGGAAAACATCGTGAGGAAACCTGCACGCATCTGCGAAGTAATTCAAAGATGTGTGTGAAGTCCCCAATCCGCACTGGGCCCGCGTGGGGACTATAGCCCAAACCCTCTCGTGATGAGAGGAGGCCTGTGCCCAGCAGTGGGACGCAAATAGGCTGTAGTAGTAGTAGTAGTAGGCCACCACGGCTTCTTTTGATAGGTTTTGTACTTTTTTATAATATACTAGCTGACCCCGCGGACTTTGTACCGCCTTGGATTTTTTTGGGGTGAGTATGAAAAATAGCTTACGTCCTATTCTCAGACCTACTGAACATACACTCCAAATTTCATTAGAATCGGTCGAGCCTTTTTCGGAGGAGTTCGGTTACAAACACTGTGACACGAGAATTTTATATATTAGATTTGTTTTTGATAATTACTTTTATGTTTGTTAATATAACGTCAACGTAAGATGGCCCACTTTTTTTATATCATTGGTATAGGCAAACGAGCGCACAGGTGGAAGCAAGTAGCACAGGACCGGTCTGAGTGGCGAGCCTTGGGGGAGGCCTATGTCCAGCATTGGACTTCTTTCGGCTGAAATGATGAATATCTTTATTTCAGGCTATTGCCCATAATTTGTTAGTTACAAACTTATTTACTAGTGTTAGTACAACTTAACCTAAATTGACACAATTATAGAGGCAAACGAGCGGTACAGTATGTTGGGAAGTAACAAACGTGCAAATTTCGACATTTATATAATTACCTACACGGATTACACGTATTATTTGCCTCCTCTAACCCCTTCTTCCCCCCTCGGCCAGTTACCCCAGTCCCCAGCGTACTGCGATTATAATAACGTGGGATCGCGAGGGGATGATTTGTGGTAGTTATTACCGTCCCACAGCTGGGCAGGACTTTGGGCGAGCTACGGTAATTCATGGACATATGTCATTCAGCGTTTGTTGTTGGTGACAACTCTAGAGTTGCAATGTCGATAGGCTACCATTTAAAATCGGATGTTGTAAAAATAAAAAATCGGCCAAGTGCGTGTCGGGCCACGCGCAATGTAGGGTTCCGTATAGTTGCCTAGTATTTAATTTACAAATTTTTTACTTCTCCGAGTACCATTTTAGGGTTCCGTACCCAAAGGGTGAAAAACGGAACCCTATTAATATGCCTCCGATGTCCGTCCGTCCGTCCGTCCGTCCGTCCGTCTGTCAGTCACAGGGCTCTATCTCTTCAACGGAAATAGGTAGAGATATAAAATTTTCACAGAATGCGTGTTTCTGTGGCCGCTATCACAACAAATACTAAAAATTTAAATATATCTACACGGTGGGTCAGAAAATATGGCAAATAATGAACCCACCGTATCGGCTATCGATTCTAAGTATATTGTATAGGTCTTTAATTTTTTTCGAGCTGGTAAAAAAAAAATTGTATAAGGGATTGGTTGTGTGAGCGACGCCTGAATCCTATACAAAATATTTTTTTTTACCAACTCAAAAAAAATCAAAGACCTATACAATATACTTAGAATCGATAGCCGATACTGTGGGTTAATTATTTGCCATATTTTCTGACCCACCATGTATATAAATTGGGGTCTTCATACAAGTAACTGTTTTTTTCTTCGTCTCATTTCAAGCGCTCTATCTAATGAACCATTATTGTTAAACACCTGAAATTTTCACAAAATACGCATTATTAAAGCCTCCATCACAACAAATACTGAAACAGTCAATAAGTTTATTCCCAATGCGGATTTTCACACGGGAAAGTTACGTATTTTTTCGAACGTCGCTCTTTACGTACATTAATACAATAAAATTATATAAATATAAAAAAAGTGATTTCCTGACTCTAAAACAATAAAAAAATAGAAAAACTGAAAAAAAAACCCAATAAATATAAAAAACAAGAAAAAAGTGTGGAGGGTTGGGGATTTGAACCCACGGTCACCTGAATGACTTTCCACGTCTCTCACGAATAGACTACCATAGCACTTACTACACTGGCGAAATTAGGTATCTAGTTAGAACGAATAGAACAAAAGTCTAATTCAAATTTCGAATATTTATTTGTATATTCATTCTAGTATGACTAAATAGTTCCATGTTGCCAATGTTTTTTTTTCTAATGACCTCATCGATGTCGCTAGCTAAATAAGTATGTTTAGATTTAAAAAAAAATAGTTATGATGAATTAGGTACTAATTCTATACAGACGATGATTCCCAATTCCGATATGTGAATTTTCTCCTATCTTCCAATAAAATCTTGTTCGGCTTCGACCCTGCCTGATACGGTCATAAAGGTACTTAATGTAGTGATTAAATTGGTTTTTTTTTTCACCAACTGTGAATAGGGATCACATAGAGACGCTCAGTTGCGACACATATACACAGACACATATGCGATTCCGCATTTGACTGATTTTTTCAAGTTGGTCTGCTAAGTAGAGCTGTGATGGTTTTCCTTTTAATTTCGTTATAAGTTTTTAGTATACTAGCTTTTCCCCGCAACTTCGTATGCGCAGAAATATTAATGTATAATCCCGTTTTTTTTCCGTTCCCGCGGGAATTTCGGGAAATCCTCTTTTAGAGCTCCCCGACGTTCCCTAAGGAGCCTGCATGCCAAATTTCAGCTCTCTGCGACCAGTAGTTTCGGCTCTGCGTTGATCGATCAGTCAGTCAGTTTCTTGTTTTATATATATAATAAATATACTACTACCATGATTTTTTCAGTCATCGAAAAACAAAAACAGTAAAAGAGATGGGGAAACTTTTCTCTAACACAAATTAGCACTTTAATAAAGCATAATATTTCACAGACGGATCACTAAATCGATTTTTTTTAAATAAAACATTGACATCGCAGTCCGTCAGAGTTTGAAGGCGGTTTCTATTTTTTATTTAAAAATATTTTTTCGGCTACAGTTTCCAAACATTACTAATTACTAAAGAACTACATAAGTAACTCTGAAGTCTTCGAAATTGACACCAAAATCATCTACATGCTAGTAAATGCAAATTTCGAGGAGTTCCCTCATTTTGTCATAGATTCCATCATCAGAACTGAACCAAATTAATATGGGACCAACTTGGAAGTACCACCTTGCGAACAAAAAAAAATCATCGAAATCGGTTCACGTTTACTATTTATTTTTGGTGAACATACATAAAAAAATATAATAAAAAGATTCCGACGAATTGAGAACCTCCTCCTTTTTTTGAAGTGGGTTAAAAAAGGTTTTAGCCCACAACATTTTTTAAAGATCTATCCAATGACACCCCACATCGCGGGGACTTTGTATAGTGACTAAAAATAAGAGGATTATGATTAAAATTCATTTATCGTTTTTACCGTGGGGTTTAAATTAATATACGAATTGTATTAACCTACTCTATTTTTTCTCAGACTGTTCCATTTTTTCTGAAAAGGCAAGACTTTACTTTTTACTTACACCCATCACCTTATTGCTTATGCGCTTATGAATTTTCAAAATTCCTAAGCGCATCTACAAAATAGCCCAAAGATCTGTGTGAATTTCCCAAATATGGGCTAGTATACGTGCGGGACCCCCACACCCTCTCATGATGAGAGGAGCCTTGTGCCCAGCAGTGGGACGTGAATAGGCTGTTGTGGTGGTGATAGATATCTGAACCCATAAACAAAAAAATCAATGTGTTACCACATTTCAAACACAACACCCTCCAAATCGCCGAACACGGTAAAAACGTATCGCTGAAACCTTCCCCCATAATCATAATGAAACATCGTAGCAGTCGTAGCGTATAGGCACGCCTACGGGCTACGGCGTAGCGGGCGGGTCTACGGGGCGGTGTAGCCGGTGTTGTCATACTGTGCCCAAAATTCCCTGCGGTTTAGGTTACTATACAAGTTTAGCTCGCGGTTTCGCCTGCTTGTAAAAGCTTTAGGAATCAAGAAGTACTTTTGTCGGGATAAAAAGGATTCTGTATGTTAAATGGTGTTTAGCAGGAAGTATGTGCACTTATTATTTACGACTAGCTTCTGCCCGCGACTTCGTCCGCGTGGAATTCGGTAGTAGTTTTTCCGGGATAAAAAGTAGCCTATGTCCTTTTCTTTTTTCGGGACTCCAACTATCTTCATAACAAATTTCATTAAAATTGGCCCAGTAGTTTTCTCGTCAAATAAACAGACGAACAGATAAACAGACAAAAATTTTATCCCAAAAACTGTTGGAATGTGTCTGTTATCGATTCTTAGTATCCCCAGCCAACTTTTTTTCGAATGTCTCCCATGTACGTGAATTTATTTATAGATAATTATATGTATAGATAATATAGATTAACAAATCACGTAATCGGTATTTATTCACCAATGAAGTATAGTAATAATTACATTGCCTTTAAATTGAGCTTCTTCTGTGAAATAATAACTTGCAATATCTTAAATGGAATTTGAAGATCAAGTTTCACTCTACCCTAATAGCTACATTACTCCGTAATTTAATTTTGGACATTACACAATGTTAGGAGAAAATCCATACTTATATTACTTGGAATCTACGTCAATGGTTCTAGAAGAGCACCCGCATCTTTTTTCCGTTCAGCTGCGTCAAAAGTGGAAATAGCCATGAATGGCCATGATGATCGTGAGAAGATGGCACCAACAAGAAGAAGAAAAGAATATTCATACAAATATTATATCATAGTGAAAGTGTGTTTGTTTGTTTGTCCTTTCTTCACGTCTAAACGACTGGACGATATGTTAAATTTTCAAATGTATCTATTGCTTTTGAATTTTATTCTCACTCCTCGTAATGGGTTCACTTCGTGAGCGCCATAGTGCAGTGCTTCGAAGATGCGTACATATTTCCTCGCGAAGTTTTCCTTCACTGAATCGTTCAGTGATTAGTTTAACATAAATAAAACACACATAAGTTTATTTAGAGGTGCGAGTGGAGATGTGAAACTACCACCCTTATAAAAACCGGCTAAATATAAAAATAGCTCTAATAAAAATACAGGTTTGTTTAAATTACAATAATCACGTGGTCCGGTCGTCAATATTGTAAAGCGTGGGCGAGAACTTTAAATCAAATTACTACGCTTTCATTAAGCACCTCTGTATCTACACCCACTTTTGATGTAAAGGTCAAAGCATTTCCCTTGAAAACGGGGAGAATTTTCTACTACTCACCCCGGCGGGGAGTATTTGCCAGTACCCCGTCGGCCGCCGAGCGGCGAGCGCGTTTTGCGCCAACCGTCAACTATACACACAAAAGGTTAAAAAAACGAATTTAAAAATACGGCTCATTGAAAAATCGAAGTGGCCAGTCCGTGGTGTTCTTTTTTCAAAATCGAACGGCGGAATTTCGCGCTCGATTCCGCCGATTGTACGACGTGGCGTGACGGATTGATTTTTTTCGGAACGCTTTTTTAGGGTCTGCGGTATAATGTTATGGTTTTTCGATTCGAGGGTTCGAGCGATTGGTTTAAGTTGAGTGGATTCTAATCGGTTTGGGTTTAGAATTCCAGGTTTTACATTGTTCGTTGCTGGCTGTAAATTTAAATACTTAAAAGAATTAAAGAAAATCGATTTACTTAATTCAAAAATCGGGAAATGTGCATCTCAATATATACTTATTTAAAAACATTTCTACCCCGACCAAAATATTGGTTTGCAAAGAAACATGAAATCATAACACAACTTATCTCTATTATAAACAGTTTTACTCCCATATTCCCTTTAATTCCCATAGATATAAAGATACCATCAAGCGTATTAATAATAATAATCTCAAAAGAGATATTAACGTTGCTTCCGAAATCGGCAGCCAAAATGGCGGAGACTCGCTTTCCCGACTCATTTCCTGTTATGTTGGTAACAAGAAATGCTTCCCATTCGCTCTGAAACAAGAAAACTGTCATTAATTCGCTTTCCCTTTTTATTAGTTTCATAAAAACACAAATTCAGTGTTTTTATGTTCATTTAATATTACAAACTAAAGTTTATTAGACAACGCTAAAACAAACATTCCTACCTATTAAAAACGTTTCGCAAATCACAAAGAAAACCTGCAAGAACAATTTTCAAATTCCGAAGGATTTCTTTTTTCACGGTGCAATTTTAACCAGACAGAATTTTTCGGCATTGATTTAAAAACTGTTTTCGAATCTATTCAACCTCCAAACAATGGTTGCAGCAATTCTTTCATTACTTATTTATCGTTTACCTATTCGTGTATGCGATTGCATGCGCTAATAATATGCTTGAGTGTAAGTAGATGGGGTAGGGTAGGGTTAATATATAGACAATCGACCAAGAGTCATTTGCTACTCTAATCGAACATAGTTCTCTAGTTACATTCATTTCTCTCCGTGCATGCTCGTCGGTTGCATTAAATATGTACATGTATGTATTGTAATTCTATGCATTTTGTAAGGAATTTAGTAGTCAAATGCTTGCCAATAAGTATGTACCAACCTTTATGAAAAACCAGCTTCCGTCCGCGCCTTCGTTCGCGTGGAATTCGGTAATAGCGTTCCCGCGGAAACTATGCGTTTTTCCGGGATAAAAAGTAGCCTATATTTTGACCAGTGTTATAAACTACCCCCATACCAAATTGTGTTGCTGTCCGTCCAGTAGATTTCGAGCTAAATCCGGACATACATAAACACAGTCAATTTTTCTAAAAAAAAAAAAAAAAAAAACACCTTCAAACTCCGACAGACTGCGATGTCAATGTCAAGTTACTCCACGATTATCATTTTTTTGGGTCGGTTCACTTGACACCTACTTCGCAGTCTGTCGGAGTTTGAAGGGTTTTTATTCTACAGACTTATTATTAGTATATAGATGTAAGAACGTTGGGGTAGGCAGAGACCACAGAAGGCAACAATAGGCTTCTATCCAAGCATGCTTGCTCGCTTCCTCCGCATACAAACCTTCATATCTTCCTGCAAACTCGTCGATTTCGAGTTAGTATACTTTATAAAATATGTCTAAGTACTATTCAATAGTTATTTGTGCAACAAGAGAGCAAAATTGTTTTTTGCTTCGCGTGCCACGTTTGAGTCCTGAGCTAGCGAATGATTCTAGTTTAGAATCTTGAGCTAGCGAAGGGCTCACAGGCACGAGAAGTAAAAGAAATTGCTCTCGAGTAGCACATACAATTTTTCACCTCAGTAGCGAGAACACATAAAAGGTATACTTGCAAAGAATACTAACATCACGAAAAATATAAAATAACATTTCTTCTTCACTCCTTTCACTCAAATTATTACTTGAATTTCGTGTTTTAAAAGAATTACTTTAAAGTTAGCTATCGAAAATCAAGAAGAAAGACATGATTTGACATGAGAGAATGGCGGCAATTTTCTAAACGTATGTTCGGAAACTAGTACAATGATAAATTTAAAATATATTCGGTAATATTTGAAAACTTTTAGTTTACTTTAAATTAAAACTTTAGTTTAAAATGATTACAAATAACATAATTATATAAAATATAAGTCATTTAAAAATTGTAAGATTTTTCAGAAGTTAAATCAACGTATAATTTTAATGTCTAAAAATACGGCGGTATTATACTGATGCGTTGCGCGTATCCGAACGTTTCTAGTTCAGTTTTTTTTTTCTACGAACATAGATTCGCACTAAGACATGTACACACGAAGTATAATTCTACCTCTTTTCTTAAAGAAATGAAAAGAAGAGAGCTGATAAAATCGAGATAGTTTGAATTATTGGTATGAGAAGTAGTTACTAGTTAGATGCCGCAGTATGAAATGACCATTCGCATAATCAAAAAAAAAAAAAAAGCGCTGGAACGATTTAACTGTGGCTGCAAGGCTTAGGCCTTTGCCTTTGCCTGATGGGATTGTCTGATTTGTCTGATGGGATAAAAGGATTAAAAAAAAAACAAATTAAAAAAATACTTTGTCTCACTGAGTGAAACAAACACGATTTTGCTCACTAATTTCTGACAGCAAAGTCTACTTGTTCGAGCTGCTGAGATGAAAATTTTATTTATTAATCAATACCACCACCAAAAATTTTCAAAAGAGTAAACAATTACATAGTACAGGTTAACACAATTTAGAAGGCGTGTGGATTAAGCAATAACAGACTCTGCATCAACGGCTTAAGTGCTTCGCCACGCGCCTTCTCAGTTGTATCATGCTATACCTAAAGGTTCAATATAACCCCGTATAGTCATTAGTTAAAAGTTTCGTATAATGTCTCAAAGGCATGCACTTTAGTAAAGTTTTAACGAGGTTCCTACCTGACCTTAGCCGCATAAGCTTTGAGCTTTCATTTCAAAGGTGTTTTAAAGTTTTTTAATAAACTTGCGATCCCGCTCGAAGGACCATGGAAGTTAGCAGTTCTTTAGAAACTAACTTATTTTATTAGTTTAGTAACTACTTATTGAAAACTAAAATATCATAGTATACAGGTAACTAAGTATTAATTACACTGAAGCCCATGAAGGGTTTATTTACGTTTGTAAAAAGTCTCTACTTGTTTTATTTTTAGCAAATAAAGGTTTCTTCTTGTGTTTATAAATTCAAGCCGTGGTGGCCTAGTGGTTCGATCTACCGCCTCTCATGCAGAGGGTCTTCGATTCCGGCTCGCACCTCTATGTTTACTTATGTGCGAAAGTCAATTTGAATTTACCACTGAGCTTTTCAGTGAAGGAAAACATCGTGAGGAAACCTGCACGCATCCGCGAAGTAATTCAAAGATGTGTGTGAAGTCCCCAGTCCGCACTGGGCCCGCGTGGGGACTATAGCCCAAACCCTCTCGTGAAGTGAGGAGGCCTGTGCCCAGCAGTGGGACGCAAATAGGCTGCAGTAGTAGTAGTAGTTATAAATAGCTTATATTGTACAAGTATAGAAATTTGTGAATGCGTAGGTATCAAATGAATTATTTTCTATAACGGCTCGTCGTATTTAATAATGAAATTGAGCTAAATTTAGTTACTTAATTACATTTTTATTTTCATATTAATTCGAGACTTGAGAATAACAAGGTTCCAGTTCCAGTTAACTATTTTTGTCATTCTAAATTAAGAGTTGTGTAGGTAGGTCTCGATTTGCAGAATTTTATGCAACAGTTGTATAAGAGGGGTCGAAAAAGGTGAGTGGATAAGATGCCGTGAGACGTGAGGTCGAGCACCGTAAAGAAAGATAACTCGAGCTTTTTTTATGATTCATGATTTAGCTTTTTTTGACATACTTTTAAAAAAAGTATACAAAACTGTGGCATGCACAAAACCGTGACCAAAAAATAGAAAACATGCTGGAAACATAAAAAGTAAAAATAATCATTTTTTAATTAATTTTAAGTGACGACTACTTACTTGATAGTACCTAATAAAAAAAACAGCGTGAATTCATTGGTTATGTTGATAATATGGAACATCGTTTTGGAGACAAAACGGCACGAGTGCTGTTGGAATTTCGAATTTTCTTAAGGCTCAATCAATCAATTAATAAATGCGGAAATTTGGTATGTATGTTTGGTAGTTTGAGACACCGGGAATGACACTTTTTCTGTCTTCTCTCTAAACTATAACCACCTATATTGTATAGTATGCCTAACGCGGGACGAAGTCGCGGGCCCGATCCGCTAGTAATATATACGTTTACGTGCCTACATTAATTAAGTTTTGTGCGTGCAGTATGACGTCATGCGTTAAGAGAAACACATATTAAATCTTTCGAACATATTTGTGGCCCTGCACTGAAAAAAATATTTTTTTACTACAAACATTAAACTGAAAAACATTAAAAGTAAAGCGGTTTTCAGTAAGACTAACTAGCCATAAATAGTAACAACTAATGTTTAAAAAACAGTAAAACACAAAACAGTAACTTTAATTGATAGACCATTACTTTTTACTGCAATCACAATAATGAAAATCAATCGCAACCATTACTGTAGTAACAGTTAGTTTTAATGGTTAGAATCGTATCGCAAAATGAACAAGACAGTAAAATGAACTATTTCACACAGTAAGATTTACCAATATAATTATCAAAAAATAAATTTAACGTAGTAGTGACAACTACTGCTTGAAACAGTATAATCAAATGATTGAAACAGATAATTTTAATGGTAGCACAATAGAACTAACTGACCACGACATTTCAAAAAATCGTTATGTTAAAGCAGTAAATTCTAATGTTTCGAACATTATTATCAAATGAACGAAACAATTACTTTAATCTACTACAAATATCAAACTGAAAAATATTAAAAAGCAAAGCGGATTTCAGTAAGACTTACTAGTCATAAATAGTAACAACTAAAGTTAAAAAAAACAATAAAATACAAAACAGTAACTGTAACTGATAGAATATTACTTTTTACTGAAATCACAATAATAAAAATCAATCGTAACCATTACTGTAGTAACAGTTACTTTTAATGGTTAGAATCGTATCGCAAAATGAAGAAGACAGTAATATGAACTATTTCACACAGTAAGATTTACCAATATAATTATCAAAAAATAAATTTAACGTAGTAGTGACAACTACTGCTTGAAACAGTATAATCAAATGATTGAAATAGATAATTTTAATGGTAGCACAATAAAACTAACTGACAACGATTTTTCAAAAATTCGTTATGTTTTAGCACTTAATTCTAATGGTTCGAACGTTATTATCAAATGAACGAAACAATTTGTTTTATTCACTACAAACATTAAACTGAACAACATTAAAAAGCATAGCGGGTTCTAGTAACACTTATTATTATTATTAGGGGGTGTTGTAGGGCCATATATGTGTCACCTCGACCATTGCTGATCTATTGTGACGGCCCTTTGTATGGTTATAGTTCATCAGAAATACCCGTTGAGTCCAAGAAGTTCCAAACTCTTTGGGCGTTGATGTTTTGTATCTCTTCCGGGTGTATAATGTGACTCCCTAGGTGGATGCTTCGTTTGTGGATGAGGGGTCCACACTCGCAGAGGATATGCACTGGCGTCTCCTCCGCTTCGTGACAGAATCTGCACTTTGTGTCCTCCCTCATTCCCCATTGTGCTAAGTGCTTATTTAGTTTGCAATGTCCAGTCAGGCTCCTGGTTACTGCACATGTTTTAAATCTTTTGAGTTGTAGGAACTCTTTAGAAAACTTTTTTTCGTATCCCCTGATTAGGGTTTTCGAATGTTTTTGTCCTGGTACGGACTTCCACAGATTGATCGATAATGACTTGTATTCGTTATCGAGTATATTGTAAGCTCTTTGTTTGGTTATACCACAGAGGGGTTCGGGGCCGATTTGGGGATTGTCAGCCCCGTCCCTCGCGAGCTTGTCAGCTTTCTCGTTTCCATCAATGTTGGAATGCCCAGGTACCCATCTAAGTGTGACTTTATTGGAGCTTCCAAGGGCGTTTAGGTTTTCCCTACAGGTCTGGACTAGTTTTGAGTTAAGCTCAAATGAATCTAGTGCCAGGATGGCCGCTTGGCTATCTGAGTTAATGTAGATGTTTTGGTGTTTAAGGTTTCTTTCAAGGTTTATTTCCGCGCATTTGTTAATAGCGAAAATTTCCGCCTGAAAGATTGAGGCCTCTGTGCCTAAATTTATGCTGATTGCGTATTTGGGCCTCTCGCCGAAAACTCCACATCCTACATCATGTCCTTTCTTGGACCCATCTGTGTACCAGATGTGGCTGCCCTCCTTGAAAGACACTTGGTTATTCAACCATAGGTCCCGAGGGGGCAACTCTACTGTAAAGAGTTTTGTGAAGTTGCACACTGTGTGCATGTCGTCAGTGGGCATATTCATGACCCTATGTTCAAGCGTTGAGTCCTTAAGTGTTCTCATTGCTTGTGAGCGCCATTTCATGTTCGACTGTGAGCATATCCTGTAAATGCACCGTTTGGCTTCCTTTTGCACTTGCAAGTGCAGAGGCGTCAGGTCCAGTAGCGCGTTTAGTGCTGCTCCTGGAGTCGAACATAGTGCTCCTGTTGCTACAATGCATGATGTACGTTGAAGACCGTCCAGCCGTACTATCGTGGTTTTTTGGTCGGTTTTGCTCGACCAAACGGCCGAGGCATAAGTTACCATTGGCCTCACGATTGCCGTGTAAAGCCATAGTGCGATGTGGGGCTTTAGACCCCATCTGGCACCTGCCATACGGCAGCTTGTCCATAAAGCTAGTTTGGCCTTTTGGACAATGTTGTTTAGATGTGGGGTCCATGTGAGTTTTTGGTCTAAAGTGACCCCTAGATATTTTGTTTCATTTGAAAAGGCTAGAGTTTTCCCGTTTAGCTTGGGACATGTGAGCTTTTCGAGATTTCTCTTCCTAGTAAAAGGTATTAGTACGGTTTTGTCCGCATTGATCGATAGATCATTTTCTTTACACCATTTGTAGATTGTGTTAAGAGCTACCTGCATTAGGTTTGATATGGTGTCGTGACAGGGGCCTTTGACAGTGACCACTATATCATCGGCATAACCCTGTGTGTCGAAGTCATGGTTGTTCATTAATACAAGTAGTTGGTCCACTGCCAGTGTCCACAGAAGTGGGGAGAGTACCCCTCCTTGTGGACAACCTCTAGTGGTGTGAAATTCATGTTTTGTTGCATTGAGGGTCAAAGTTGCGACTCTATTCAAGAGCATGCTTCGCACCCATTTGATGGTGGTGCTGTCTACACCTTTCTCTTCCATACCTTTAAGTATGGTGTCGGTGGGTGTGTTGTCGAAGGCACCTTCTACATCAAGAAAAGCACATAGAGCTGTTTGCCTATCCTCAAGGGTAGATTGCACCTTATCGACCAGATCGAGAAGGGCTGTCTCTGTTGATTTCCCTTTTTGATAGGCGTGCTGATTTGGACTAAGTGGGCGTTCGATCAAATATTTTGATCTGATGTGCTGGTCAACGATTCTTTCCATGGTCTTTAGTAGGAAAGAGGTGAGACTGATAGGTCTGAAGGATTTGGGCTGTGAGTAGTCCCTTTTCCCTGCCTTTGGTATGAATTGTACCTTGACCTTCGTCCACTGATCTGGTATCGTATTCCAGGCGTAACTCGCTCGGAATACTTTAGCCAGATGTGGTACGAGGATTTCATCACCCTGCTGTAACAGGGCTGGAAAGATGCCATCCTCTCCCGCTGATTTAAATGGTTTGAATTTACTAACAGCCCATTTAATCTGGTTGGGCCTAAAGATGTTGGTGGCTACGTTCCAGTCTGTATTGCGCGGCCTATGGGAATTTGCTCCCCTAAGGTTATCCGTGTATGTGTTGGAGGGGTACGACCCTGGGAAATGTGTATCCCTTAGGAGTTCGAGCGTTTCTAGCTCCGTGGTCGTAAAAGAGTTATCCGGTTTTTTCAGGAGACCTAGATATTTGGAAGGAGTCTTGGCGAGTATTTTGTGAATTCTAGCTCCTTTGTGTGTTAGGATTATTTGTTCACAGAACCGCCGCCAAGACGCGCGTTTGGCTTTTCTGATTTGTTTGTTATATTCAGTCAGCGCCCTAGTGTATTTAGTCCATTCTTGAGGTTGTGTTGTATGATTGAATATGCGTCGAGTGGTGGTCCTAAGCCGCTCCAGCTTTTTATTCCACCACGGGACGGTGTTGCTTGTTTTTGTTTCTTTCAAGGGGCAGCTGAGTTCGTAGGCCTTTACGATACCTTCGGATAGTAATTCAGCTGCCTGATTGAGAGAGTCTGGATTTTTGATGCTTTTTGGGAAACCCTGTAGAAATTCATTGAGGTGGGTCCTATAATGATCCCATGAAGTATCTTTTGGGTTCCTTAGTAAGATGGCTATGGTTTCCTGAGAACCCTGTGCGTCAAATAAGATATGTTTGTGGTCTGACATAGAGTTTTCGCTACTGACGTGCCAATTGGCGAGATGTTTAAATATTTTTTCCGAAGCGAAGGTTATGTCTAATACTTCTTGTCTGGTTTTTGTGACAAAGGTGGGCTTATGTCCATTATTTAATAAGTAGAGACAGTTTGTAAATAGGAAATCACAAAGTAACTCACCCCTTCTGTTGATTCCTGTGCTGCCCCAGATGGTATGGTGGGCGTTGGCATCGCATCCCACTATAACTTCCAACTTGTTCCTTTTCGCATAAGCTAGGACTTTAGTCAGTTCTTCAGTGGGATCAGTATTCTCGCCGGGCAGGTAAGCTGAGCAAATGATGACTTTATGCCCTTTGAGAGTTATTGTTGCAGCAGCTAGGTCGTCACTGCAAAGTTCTAAAACAGGTAGAAAGTTAGTATTTTTATTGAACACAATACAGGCCCTAGGTTTGTTGCCATTTTCATGTACAAGTATTTTTCCGGCTCTATTCAGGCCGCTTACCATGGACTCAGCATTTATCCATGGTTCTTGAATGAGGGCGATGTTTAGGCCATTTTCGCCGAAGATTTTTTCCACGACCGCTGAGGCCGCGATGGCGTGGTGGAGGTTGGCCTGCAGAAACTTTGCCCCCTTGGCGGTTGGTGGTGGGTTGTGGGGCGTGTTATTGGGGTTGTTGGCCCCGACGCCCTGAGCTACGTCCCCGAGAAGGGTTGCCCCTGCCCCGTGCTCGGTTTGATCCCCTAGTGGTCCCCCTAGTCGGGGGAAACCGCTTACCCGGTGCGGAGAAGTTGAAGATGGCCGGGATGGTGTTGGGCCTCGTGACTTGAAGTCCACTAGTGGACGGTATGGGATCGTTGATGGTGGAAGGGCGGGATGGGGGAGTTGGGAGAGGATGCGTGGAGGTAGAAGGTACTGCCCCGTGTGGTCCGCAAGGGACCCGTGGGGCGGGAGGGGGTGCAATTTGGGGGGGAGTCGGCGGTGTTGGGGAGACAGGAGCATTAGCTTCCTCGGGGGGGGCTCTCATGTTGGAGCCCTTCATTCTAAATTGGACCTTTTTGAAGCCGAGTCTGGCTTTATGGTCCATTTTTTTAAGGAACTCAACAGAAAGGTCGTCGATTGAGAGTGTGAGGGTGAACCCTCCTTGTTCGACCTTACTGTTGAGAACCTTCCATAGTTCAGTATTCAGTTCCCCGTTCTGAATACTGATTAATTTTAGGGCTGCCTCTGCATTAGGTGCCTCCGAACTAGGTATATATACCACTCCCACGTTTGGCTTAGGAAGGTCGCACTCGTTGATGGTGGTGAGTGTGGCTTCCGGCCATGGTTTTAGGGAGGGTATTATACCTTCGAGCCAGGTTTTGGTTTGCTGGTTCTCACAGGTAATAAGGAGCCAACCTGGCTTGAAGGTACATCCTTCCAGCGCTGGACCCTGGCCCCTCCCGAGCTGGAATATGCTGTGTACTATAGCTTGTCTGACCTGCTCTAGTTGAGGGTCACTCATCGGACAAGCATTCCTTACTCCAACTCGAACGGAGCCAGCGACCTGGCTGTAAGATCTTGGTGCAGTAGGCGGGTGGTTCCTAGGGATTTTTTTGGCCTGTCCCTGTGGCGACTCCTCCTCTGAGCGGACCCTCTTCATGGGCTTTCGCTTGGGCTCGGGGTCGAACTTGTAGCCTAACTGCTTAAGTTCCGCAAAGGTCTTGCTAGCCAATAGGGTGGCATCTACGACGCTCACGCCCAGCTTTCTAAGAGCCTTAAAGCGGCTTTTTCCTGATCCACCCAGCCTCTTAGGTGCTGTCTGGATCACTGTGGTGGGGGTATTGGATTGGGCACTCAGTGGTGCTGGTCCGCAAGCAGACCCTTCCACTGGAGCGCTTACCTCCGCCACCTCCATAGGTTGCCCTGACACAACCGTCTGTGTATCAGACGTCATCGTCAGGGGCAAGAGTTCCTGGCATAGGTCTTCCAGGGTACCTTCATTTTTGTTTTTTTGTTTGTTTTCTTTCATATTGTTCCCACGAGAAGCTAGGGATAGAAGTCCGCTCCGGCAGAGCCCCGCTTGCCGGAGTAAGGCTATTTACGCCTCGAGGTCGCCTGGTGTCGAGGGGTTCCGTTTGCGACTGAGCTCCTCTCTCAGCCACGCATCTTTCGGCACGGAAAAACACCTTAGATTAGGGATTTTTGGGGTCGAGGTTTTCTCCTCCGGGATGAGGTAGGGGGGATGGGATTGGATAGGGTAGGATGGTCGGTTTGGAGGGACCGGGGAGAATTGGGATCACGGGAGAAGGGGATAGGGATTACTCAGAAGGTGGGACTACCAAACTGAGTATCGCCCCACATACTTGGCTACTGACAGTCCGGGGTAGATGGTAATATGCGACGCCCGTCTCGACTGCAGCATTTCCAGGGTGCACGACCTACTCAGGCGGTAGTGAGTAGGTTCGCCACAGGTCCGTTCGTCGGCGGTGCCTGGGGCGACGAGGACGTGTATGTTGGGACTGGGTCGGAAGAAGCCTGATAGCCTAGCGTCGCATACCTAAGCGTGCTAATTCCTACCTCGCACCCCAACACTTAACTTGACAGTAACACTTACTAGTCATAAATAGTAACAAATAATGTTTAAAAACAGTAAAACACAAAACAGTAACTTTAACTGATAGAATATCACCTTTTACTGGAATCACAATAATAATAAAAAAAAAGAAATAAAACCGACCTCAAACTCCGACAGCCTGTGAAGTCGGTGTCAAGTTCACTATAAGATTGTCATAGCTTTAGGTCGGTTCACTTGACACCGACTTCACAGGCTGCCGGAGTTTGATTGAAGTCGGTTTTATTTTTTTAATTAAAAATTTTACACGGATTCCACGGGACGTAAATATCTTTGTAGTCTTTGAAATTGATGGCAAAACACGTGCTAACAAATTTTGAGGAGTTCCCTCATTTTCCCATCATCAGAACTGAACCAAATTAAAATGGGACCACCTTGGAAGTACCACCTTTCGAATGAAAAAAGAATCATCAAAATCCGTTCACAATTGACTAAATTATGCGTGGTCATCAAACATTAAAAAAAAAATACGCGTCGACTTGATAACCTCCTCCTTTTTTCGTCGGTTGAAAATGAATCGCGACCATTACTGTAGTAACTACTACAACAGCCTATTTACGGCCCACTGTTGGGCACAGGCCTCCTCTCATCACGAGAGGGTTGGGCTATAGTCCCCACGCAGGCCCAGTGCGGATTGGGGACTTCACACGCATCTTTGAACTACTTCGCAGATGCGTGCAGGTTTCCTCACGATGTTTTCCTTCACCGAAAAGCTCAGTGGTAAATTCAAATTGAATTTCGCACATAAATAATTTCAGAGGTGCGAGCCGGATTTGAACCCGCGACCCTCTGCATGAGAGGCGGTAGGTCAAACCACTAGGCCACCACGGCTTACTGTAGTAACAGTTAGCTTTAATGGTTAGAAATATATCGCAAAATGAACAAGGCAGTAAAATTTACTATTTAACACAGTAAGATTTACCGATATAGGTAATTATCAAAAAAAATAATTACGTAGTGACACCACGACTACAGGTTGAAACAGTATTACCAAATGACTGAAACAATTAATTTTACTATTAGCATAAAACAATTAGAAAAAATCCGGTAATTTTATATTTAAACCCATATTAAACCCCTACTGAACTTGAACTTTGAAACTTTTCTTACCCTACACTGCACGGGAAGATCGTCTACATGCCAAGTTTAAAAAAATGCGTTTTTCACTTCTCATGCTCTAAAAGTAGGTCAATATAGCCTTACGAGGCGGGACTAAAGTGAGTACTTTAGTCCCTAGGGAGTAAAAGTAATTATTTTTTTAATTTACTTTGAGTGACTTAGATTAACTCAAACAGCCACTAGCCAGTACTTGCTTAGAGTTTTAGGCATAAAGTAAATTTTCAATAAGTTAAGGAATTTCATTACCACTCTTTAAACCACATTATAAAAATTATCACACGAAACAATAATCAATAGTACATTACATACCTAGGGTGGTGAATTCGTAAATGTCCCAGATCACAGGTTTCTGTGGCCCGAACCGAAGGTGAGGGCCATAAATATGCGATCTGGGGCTTTACGAATTACCGCCCGTGGTTTGTCAAAAGTTTTACATCTTGCCTTGGCCAAGAAGTGAGATTTTCTCTCCGCGTAGCGGGCAGAAAATCCCACTTTATGGCCAAGGGTGATGTAAAATAACTTAACAATCACAATAAATAAACCTACAGTTTCACACAGACCGTTGTAATGCGGAAACAAAATACTACGTGGTCTTAGTTCTATGCTTTTTCCGCATAGAAGGTGGCGCCATTCTATTTTTTCCAGTTTGTGAATGGACCATTTCGCCGATGCGATTTTATTATAGGTATCTGTGTCTGGTTGAAAAAAAAAATACCGCGAAAACTTTGGAATTGTGGTAGAGCGTAAATCGTAAACGATTAATAGTATATTTTTTAAATCTTTTTATACGAAACTGACATTTTTTTCTTGCAAATGAAGTGAAAAATTAAGTTTTCACCTGGAGACTAAAAGTCAATAGGTATAAACCCTCGGATAAATTTAGGCTTATTTTAGTCCCTCGATAAAAAATATACTATTATTGGTTTATTTACTACTAGTTGTGTCCCGCGACTTCGTCTGCGTGGAATATAAAATTGACGATAACTTTTCTTTCCGACATCCGATTTTAATCAAACATAGTTTATATGTAGCTCCAAATGATACTCTATCTACCTTCGAAAACTGCATTCAAATCGGTTCAGTCCTTCCGGAGATTAACTCTAACAAACAGACAGACAGACAGACAGAAAATAATTCTAAAAATTGCTGAGTTGTGGTCTACCACACGTCTTTAGTCGCCCACATTCCTTTTTCGAACTTTTTTTTCAATGTACAGACACGCCGGGTTTTGCTCTTTTATTATAGTATAGAGTAGCTGTTTCCCGCGACTTCGTACGCGCGTAAACATTAAAATGTAAAAATCCCATTTTTCCCCGTTCCCTTGGGAATTTCGGGAAATCCTCTCTTAGTGCTCCCCTACGCTCCCCAAGGTACCTGTATGCCAAATTTCAGCTCTCTACGACCAGTAGTTTCGGCTGTGCGTTGATATGTCGGTCAGTCAGTCAGTCAGTCAGTCAGTTTCTTCTTTTATATATTTAGATTAAAATGCCATATAAAAGTAAAGTCTTTACTTTACTTTTATATCCTGTCCTGGGTAGCCGATGGATGCGGGCCGCGGGCAGCGCATAACCGTTCATCGTGGACATCGTTGGGAGGACGTCTTCCGACTGACATGATGATGATGCTGATGATTAACGCCCGGTTCCTACATCCAAACAATGCTTCGTTTTGCCTACGGACGGTTAAAATTTGACAGATGCTCTAATGGAATAAAAGCCAAAAATCAACCGTCCGTAGGCAAAACGAGGCGTTTTGTGGATATAGGAACCGTGCCTATGACTATATGTGCCTAGTGCCTACCACAAACACAGAACAGAATAAGTACCTACCTAAAGCTGAAAATAAAGTCCAAACTATTTGTTTATCTTAGGCCCACTTGCGCCATGTCGCTAACCCCGGCTTAACCCCTTAACCCTGTCATTTTTGTATGAACTATTCTCGGATTAGGGATTAACCCGCGTTGGTGCAAGTCTTAGGTAGTGCTTTGAACATTAAAGAACTGTAAAGTCCAAAAGATTGAACTTAATGTTTATAACAACAAAATAGGTAAAGGTTACTGCTTGAACATTAATAGTCAACAGCACGAAGTGTGCGGAGCTTCATTCGTACGGGAGGAGTATGACTCGGGAACCAATCAGCGCTTCGAACGTTTAGTAGCCCCGCGTCTCACCAAACGGTCTCCGTTAGAACGTTAGCCGCGGCGTGTAGAACTACACATCACGTAGATACCGTCCATCCATACTAATATTATAAATGCGAAATTAACTCGTCACAGTGAGATTAGTGATTTGCGTTGTATTTCTAGTTAATGTGCGGTGAGTAAAATGAGTGACACAGTGGAATCACTACTTTTAAAGTGGGGATTCGAAAAATATATAGGTAGATGTGTTTAAAGGTAAGTAAGCCTTCTATTCATTTCATCAAAAACATTCATATACAGGTGCCGGCAAACTAACTCCTTGATCATTTTGTGGGGGCGGGGGTGCTTCGCCGCGCATACCTACGTTTAGTATACAAAACGTATGAGCAGGTTTCGTACGTACGTGCTCAACAAGTTTGCATTTGCAGGCATCTGTACTTGTACCTAGAAACAGCAGAACCCCTAGAACATTCTTGAAAACTATATACCTACCTACTTATATATAGATAGCCTGTCATTTAAACTCGGCCAAGTAAGTTTATCAAAAAAACTAGCTTTTCGTCAGCAGCTTCGCCCGCATGGACTACCTACACGTTAGGTATATGATATACCGTATATCGCGTGGGCGGGAGTGTCCAGCAGTGGGTTAAAACATTGCTTATATCCTTCTCGTAACAGACAAAGTTACTTTCCGTTTATAATTATTAGTAGGTACCTCTATAAATGGATTACCGACCTTCTTTTTCTTTTCCATGGACTCAGTGTGATGATGTGGATGCTTGCCTCCAGTCAGTTCTTGGTCGCTGGCTACCGAATAGGGTGAGAAGCAGGTATCTGCTTACCTAAGTGTAGATTAGGTAGAGGTACCAAGCTGTGTGTGTTTCCTCCGTTTAACATATACCTAAACTATGCGTTTTAAACAACATGATATACCTACCATCCTAGCCAGAAGTTGAAATATTTCGTCGGAATCTTTTTTATTTTATTTGAGCACTAGATGGACTTTAGGTATTACAAAACTAAAATCGCAACTGGCTTTTTTAGCACCCTGACCCCCTCAAGCCTTTACCTTAGCTTAGCTCCAGTCAACCAACTTGACGTTCCAACCATACTAAGTTAAATTTATTTTTCATGTTCATTGCTATTTTCAGAGAATGAAGTGGACATATGCGCTTTAGAATTATTGGATGATGAGCAAGTGAGGGTACTCATTCCTACGATTGGTCCGCAGGCTAAATTTAAGAAAGCCTTGTCCGACTTGAAGGTAAAGGTAACGAAGTCAAGAGTCGAATTCGAAAAATCATATCTAGTTGTTTACAAATCTTTAACTTTCCTTTGCAGGTAGAACATAAGGTGTTGGAGGATCTCATATCAAAAAAAGATGAAGAATTAGAAGACTTCATTTCAAATTATGACTCTTTGAATAAATTCAGTACAGGGAGTCCCAGCACCTCGGCAAGATCAGAGTCCTCCATCTCTCTGTGTTCACAAGAAACCCAGTCCGTAAGTAATAAATATTCAAAGTTTTTTTTGTTTGCGCTGGTTATCGGTGTTTGTGAACTTTATCTTACCCATTTTTTTCAGGATCTTACCTTGCTCTTGCGTAACACTCCAGATGGTCAATTGCTACTTAACCATAATGTAGAAAAGCCACTGGGAGAACAATATCGGAAAATTTTAGTACGCACCATTTCCAAAGAGACTGTGAGAAATGACCCAAAGGCGCATGTAACTGCGGATATTTACTCGGCTTGGCTACAAGAGATAAGTAAGTACCTACCATCTACATATAGTTATTCTCGCCACTTGTAACTTGTAACTGATGTAATTATTCTCGCCGCCAGTATGTTATATACACCACTTACTTGAGTTTAGGTTTTAGACTGAGGGTACCTTTTTATCTTCTACCCACATTCCTATATATAAAGCCCATTACAAACAGACCAAAAATATATAGGTATTAATATGCCGAGCTATGAAACATATTTTCGTATCTTAAGACATATTTTCCATACTATTTGACAGATGCCACAGACGGGCCTATAAATACCAACATATATATTAGAGCAAGACATATTACGACGTCTTACGGTATATTACGATATATAGTAAAGAGCAAAAGTTTCGGGTACACTGTATGGAATATCCTAATTAACTTCTGCTATTAAAGGTAACATTTCACATTACTTTATTTTCCATCAGGTGGGCCGGAATGCGTTTATTATAGGTACTAATTATAATTTAAGGTTATAAATTCATTAACCTCTTTTTTAAGAACACAACTGGCTAACCTTAAATGGTAATTAGTATAATAAACACATTCCGGCCCACCTGATGGAAAATAAAGTAATGAGAAATGTTACCTTTAATAGCAGAAGTTAGTGAACAGTTCATACCGGCGGCCCACCTGGTGGAAAGTAAGTAATGTGTGATGTAATATTTATGCTAGTGAGTGATCAGTTCATCATCATCATCATTTCAGCCGAAAGACATCCACTGCTGGACATAAGCCTCCCCCAAGGCTCGCCACTTAGACCGGTTCTGTGCTGCTTGCTTCAACCGGTTACCCGCGACCTTCACGAGGTCGTCGCTCCATCAAATTGATTGTGTGTAAAGTCAGTTTACGGACGATAATTTTACGTGATAACGTCACGCTTTGGCGATCATGCCTCTCTATCGCTTTTTCCGCGCTCTCGCTTGCGCGCTCGGCTCGGCGGATCGTTACTATTGCGTCATGTTTTTTCATGCGCGCAGCCGGCGTTTATTGATTTAAAAGATAATATTATAAACTGTTCACTAACTTCTGCTATTAAAGGTAACATTTCACATTACTTTATTTTCCATCAGGTGGGCCGGAATGCGTTTATTATATTAATTTATCATTTGTTTATATATATATAGATTACGGTTTTTCAACTACGTCTTTCGTTTCCAGCTCATTGCAGACTTCGATGCCTGGTATCCCGAAAATAAATATTCATTGGAAAATAAATTACCACTACTGAAGAGCAAACTACTGTCGGCATCTGAATCCACCTCAAGACGATCGCCATTTGTAGAGGAACTGAAGCAACTTGCGCAAGGTAAATAATAAAATATTGGCATAAACATTTGGTTAATAGGGTTCCGACCAAATTGATAAATTACCCTCCTTTGCGTCGCGCGGTCGGGTAAAAAGGAACCTTTATGATGCAACTTTGTCTGTCTGTCTGTCTGTCTGTCTGTCTGTCACAGCTGGATCTGTAACCACTTCAGAAATCGACTTGAAATTTGGAGCAGTAATAAATAATGCCGACCCGCTTCTACTGCATATGAAAAAAAAAAACTTCGTAACGGGGGGTGAAATGGATCATAAATTTCAAAATCTTTTATCTGGACAAATGTCCTCCAGTGCTAGACATAAATCTCCTCTAAGGCGCGCCACCAATTTCGATCCTCCTAAAATGTCATTTGACCATATATCTAGATTCTAGATCACTAATTTTTCGTTCTTATTGCTTGACAGACAAAGATCCCGAAACAAGTAACCTCGCGGCGGCACTTCTTATTCCGCACATGTTTCCCAAATATGATAAAATAAAATAAGTGTAAAAATGACTTACTTTGTGTAATAAAAAACTCAAATATTAAATTTTTGTATTTATTTTAGACTGGCTACGGAGCATTACCTTCTTTTCACACCTATACAGTATCTGATACTCTGGAAACTTACTGTGGTAAAACTTGTTCTTTAGATGCAGTATTATACAGTTTGCGGGCTTATTTTTGCTGAAGACAACTAAACCTTCCACAACAGTTCTATATTCTTCAGTATTGGATACTGTGTAAGTCCAGTATAGCAGGAGGTACTGCGTAGACCAGTGATTAACAGGTCCTTTTCGATACCTGTTACTAGTAGCATGTACTGTATGTGCACAGTTACAGGTATTGTGAAGGACAGTACGTTTTCCTGTGCATACAACTGCCCAGTAAAACTTACTGTCCTTTACAATACCCATTACTGTGCACTTTTAGTACCAATTACTGTGACTGCACATTTACCTATACTGTCATTCACAGTACCTCTTACTGTGCACTTATAGTACCAATTACTGTGACTGCACATTAAACTATACTGTCATTCTCAGTATGTCTTACTGTGCACTTTCAGTACCAACTACTATATCTGCACATTAAACTATACTGACATTCACAGTACGTCTTAATGTGCAATAACAGTATCGCTTACTATACACTTATAGTACCAACTACTGTGTCTGCACATTAAACTATACTGTCATTCCCAGCACCTCTTACTGTGCACTTACAGTACCAACTACTGTGTCTGCACATTAAACTATACTGTCATTCACAGTACTTCTTACTGTGCACTTACAGTACCAACTACTGTGTACTTTCAGTACCAACTACTATATCTGCACATTAAACTATACTGTCATTCACAGTACCTCTTACTGTGCATTTACAGTACCAACTACTATATCTGCACATTAAACTATACTGTCATTCACAGTACCTCTTACTGTGCATTTACAGTACCTCTTACCGTGCACCTACAGTACCAACTACTGTATCTGCACATTAAACTATACTGTCATTCACAGTACCTCTTACTGTACACATACAGTGCCAACTACTGTGTCGGCACATTAAACTATACTGTCATTCACAGTACCTCTTACTGTGCACTTACAGTACCAACTACTGTGTCTGAACATTAATAGGTACTGTGAATGACTGTATCTTTTAATGTGCTGATACAGTAGTTGGCACTGTATGTGCACAGTAAGAGGTACTGTGAATGACAGTAAATAGTTTAATGTTTTAAACATTAAAGTAGTTTAATGTGTTAAACATTAAAATAGTTTAATGTTTTAAACATTAAACTAGTTTAATGTGTTAAACATTAAACTATTTTAATGTTTAAGACATTAAATAATTGTAATGTTTAAAACATTAAACTATTTTAATGTTTAACACATTAAACTACTTTAATGTTTAAAACATTAACATAGCTTAATGCTTAAAACATTAAACTTTTTATGTTTCAAACAGTTTAATTTACTGTCAAAACAGTGAGATGTTTTACTGTTTTCGGACCAGTACAAATTAATGTTTCGGTTAGTTGGCTCATATAGTATTGCGCAAAGCAGTAAACATCAACGTTTTTTCAATTTTATTTAATGTTTTTTTTTTTCAGTGTGAAAAGGGCCTTTTTAAACGCAGACTCGCAAGCGAATCGGGGTTTACTTGGAGCTGGTGTATTTGGTGACGGCCTTGGTGCCCTCGCTGACGGCGTGCTTGGCGAGCTGACCGGGCAGCAGCAGCCTCACGGAGGTCTGCACCTCCCTGCTGGTGATCGTCGACCGCTTGTTGTAGTGGGCGAGACGAGACGCCTCGGCGGCGATGCGCTCGAAGATGTCGATCACGAACGAGTTACGTACGATACGTACGACATACCGGTGTCGGGGTGTCTTTGTCTAGGCTTTGTCTAGATTCTTAAAAAGGTGTTAATCCGTACTAATATTATAAAGGCGAAAGTAACTCTGTCCGTCTCTCTGTCTGTCTGCCTGTTACTTTTTTCCCGCGGGAAAGCGATAACCGAATTCCACGCGGGCGGAATCGCGTTTAAATAAAGAACATGATTATCAAATTATAACGAAACGGTTGAACAGCACCTCATTTAATTCCCAGGGGATTTTATAAAAAGAAGATTAGCGCCTGATATTTTCAGTATCATCGAATGCGGAATACGAGAATTGCTCAGCAAAACTAAGTAGGCGTTGGAATTACGTTTTGACCTTTGCCGGAGATCACTTGACCTTTTACGTAGCTCTTTCTTCTGCACAAATACGACATATCTGTCAAGGAATTTTATATTAATCCACAGAAAATCGTAAAAAAGTGAACGCCGATAAAACAAATTAAAATTACGGAAAAAAACACCACGCCAGCCTGTCGATCTAAATAAATGTTAAATTCTACTACAATCGGCTTAAACTAATCAGAATTAGAGCTGGTAACCTGAAGTCAGGCTTAGTGTCTAACTTTGGGTTAGGGCTTTAATCTATGTAAACCAACTCAAGATATATACACTACCTAACATTGCGCGTGTTCACACTTGATTTAACCGCTTTTAAAATCTAAAAAAAGACAATTTTATTTTCCAGCTGCAATCCAAAAACCCAAAAGACTGACGACTCGTCGACAATAAATTAGTGATAAGTAAACAATGAAGTTATACACAAGATGTTCGCAAGTGAAAGGGTTCTCGACTCAGATTACGTAAGCTATAGAAAGCGACAGTGCGGAGCGCGCACTGGCCGGTTACACACGTGTTAATAATCTGTGGTGAAAAAAAAGTAGTGCGAGGAAAAACCGGTGCGCACCGAAAAGCGCGGGAAAGTTGGCTGTACATTGTTATATTATCTGTGCCGGGAACGCGAGCCAATGAGGCCCCGAGTCCCGCCCCCCGGGCTATGCCTCGCAGCGTGCCTCCTCACACTAAATGCTGGTAAGTACAATTTATTTCTATCATAAAACGTTGCGAATGTTACAAAATTGTAGACGGTAGCTATCTTTAACAGTCAGGATTGTGTAGTTTAAAGTACCTAGTTGAACAACTCCATTTGAATTTTGAAAAGTCTGAATTTTATTTAATGGACTTGGCTGCTGAGATGTATAATATATATATACAACATACAACGGTTTTATATTTTAAGATACTCTCACGGTTTACATCTCAAAAATGGTGGGATAGTGTGTTGTCATCTGATCTGATAAAATTGACTAACCGGTATTGCGAAATGATGGGTTTAGTTTAGGTACTCCGAAAGTTGGCAACGTCGCAAATAGCTGTCAAATATTTTGCTGTTTCCATTAATTTCTGAATATTACTGAATAAAAACATGAATTATCGCTCTATGGTTGAATTAAACATTAAGTATGGATTGCAATAGTTATCATAGGAACACGAAATTTTTAGTAAGTATTATGGAAGTAACATCTTTTAATGTAATCTTATCATTTGAATGCCTAACCAACTAATATAAAACGAGACGCGTCATTCAACCATGGAATGATATCTTCCTTTTTAATTCAGCAATATTGAGAAATTAATAAAAACAGCGAAACATTTGACAGCTATATGCGACGTTGCCAACTTCTTAATATCAAATTACGTAAGATTTTTGGATCATGAAGTCTATTTTGTGCATGATCTGTATGTAAACAACCGTGGGCTTAATGCTGTGAGCTGTGGCGCTTGTATAAGTTAAGCGTGGGTTTTATCCAAATGGCAAAAACCTTAGCTGGTAGAGGTCATTCATGTCATGTCATAAGACATGTGAGTGAAGCCGTTTCTCATAACATTGCAGCAAATCACCAAATATTTTAGTCTGCAGATTATTTGTTATCCTCTTTTGAAATTATTTGATATCTTCCTAGTATTTCTGTAGTTTCTTTCTGATATTGATGCACCTACTCATTTTTAGGGTTCCGAAGTCTACAAAGGAACCCTTATAGTTTCGCCATGTCCGTTCCGTCCGTCCGTCCGTCTGTCCGCACTATTGCTCGGATATGCTTAGTTCTAGAAAGCTGTAATTTGGCATGAATATACATATTAGTTACGCTGACAAAGTGGTACAATAAAATTTTGACATATTTTTTTATAGGGTACCTCCCCTACTCGTAAAGTGGGGATGTATTTTTTTTTCTTGCGTATCCCATGGAGCGGCATATCGTTGAATAGGTCTTTAAAAAATTACGTGGGTTTGTTAAAAACAGCTAAATGGTGGTGTTTGGATGGCTGAAAAAAATCACGGTTATGGCATATATAACGTAGTTGAAACTATCACAGCTAAGTAGGCTGTACAAACTTACGAGTCATAGTCGACCAACTTATGAAATGATTAAAAAACCAATGATTTTTCTCGAGCGGCAGGACAGTCGGGCGGGCACGTCATACCACAGGCTAGCTAGATGCTAATAAGTCTTTAGAAAGGTACATCGTCAACTTCGGAACCCTATACTTTGCGCGTGGCCCGACACGCACTTGGCCGGTTTTCTTTCTATTTGGTCTTATGGTCGACTGGTAGAGAATGCCTTTAGGCATTCAGTCCGCCAATTGTATACACTTTGTATGTGCAATGTTTAAATAAATTATGTTCAGTTAGTATGGAGTGTCGTGGGTCTCTCTCTACTATATAGGGAACGCAAGAGGTGGCATCGGCATCGTTCTTAATGACTATTAGCGATACAGTGTAGCATGAAGGGTATATATTTATTTAGTTAACTAAATGACAGGGTTTAATTTCCTTTTTTCCACACAGTAGAAAATATTATTATGTCTTATGTGAAGTTTACGTCATTTACACTCGTATGCTTCTAGAATTATACAACAGGGCTTATATTGGAAGTCTTAAATAGGGATCTCACTGTTCCCTATAGGATCGCTGACGCGTCAAGTTGAACCTTAAATCTAGCTGCTTTAAGTTCACGCGACGCGTGAGCGATCCTATACGGAAAATCGCGAGATCCCTATTTAAAACTTAGGCCCTGATCCCATAGTTCGAAGTATATGTTCGAAGCGTACCAAGGACCCCAAATATCAATATCAATATAAGTTATATGCTTCTAGATCAAATCCACATACCTAATAATTATGCAAAACCATATGCTTTACTAGAAACTATAATCACTAAGCTTCATGTCATAGTGGCAAGGTGGTCACATATATGACATGACATAAGCATTCATTTAGAGTTACTCGAACTGGGTCAAAGTTGCACTCAGTGTGACCTCAGACAGTGAATAATGCCTACATTACTCTAGTTCTAGACTTGATTCATATCCTAGATTCATTGGGATTTGCAAAGGTCTAGTTTTATCGAACTGTAGGTATATAAGACTGCCTTTAATGGAGTTTAACTATCTACAGACAACTCCAGATGTACTTTATTACTACAGAACAGATGCTACAGTTTTTCTAGTTAAATCCGGAAATACCTACATACTTACAGTATTTTTTTCTAAAAATCGTTATTTTGTGTTCAGTATCGTTTATACAGTCCCCTCGATTTGATAGTTTCTTTTAATTTTCAAGTTTAAGACGCAACTTCTTCCACAGACTTATTGTTAATATAGGTTTTAGTACGTACCCCATAAATCGGAGTAAGTAGGCACCTGTCGTGGTGAGAGGAGGCCTGTGCCCAGCAGTGGGACGCAATAGGCTGTAGTAGTAGGTACCTGTCGGTGAAACTGAAGGTCAGTCAACAGGATGCAAAGCGTTCCGCTCGTGAGATAGAGATCGTGGCTTCGTATGTGGTATACCTAGATAAAATAAATTCGCACTCAAAATGTAGTACTAAAGTTGGACCAAAATTAAGCAAAGCTTGTACGTTCGATGTCATGTTTCCACTTTTGGTACTCTAGTCCAATATGTCCAAAAGTGTAAGCATATCTTTGTCGTCGACTATACTGAACTAGCTTTTCCGCGCAACTTCGTATGCGCAGAAATATTAAAATGAAAAAAATCCCGATTTTTTCCGTTCCCGTGGGAATTTCGGGAATCCTCTCTCTCTTATTTCCTTCTCTTAGCTCCCCTACGTTCCCTAAGGACGTTCCTTACATGCCAAATTTTAGCTGTCTACGACCAGTACTTCCGGCCATGCGTTGATCGATAGTCAGTCAGTCAGTCAGTCAGTTTCTTGTTTTATATATATAGATAGCGTAAATCGAATAATTTTTTAAAAGTATTTTTTTTTAATTTTTTTATTGAATTAGGTACGACGACAAATATAGTACTTAACAGATTTTGATGTGTCAAATTCTAATCTGAATTGGTGATTGATGCTAGTGTGTCACATTTTACAAGAACTTGACATGGTAAGTATGTTTTCTAATAAATACACAAGAAAATTGATCTCTAAAAAATAAAATAAAGTTTGAAAATTCATCTCTTTCTAAGAGATAGGGTATGAGATAAAAGTCAAAAAAAGAAATCCTTAGTTAAGTATGATTTTTATACAATTTTCATTTAAACATTTCTCCCATTGCATTGCTTCGAACGACATTGGTAAAGGTTGAAAAAACCGATACTAAATGTACCTATCGCAAAAAACCGGTACTAAATTCAGAATCGCAAAAAACCGGTAAAGGCCACCCGCCGCGTTTCATCAGCTCAATCTTCGCTTCTTTGACACAATTGTATCGACGAGACCTTGAAGTGTGTTTGAAAATTGATGAGTTGTACTTAAGTATGTTTTGCCTACCAACCTAGTTTGTTTTTCTTCATCTCCATTATCCAAAGGTTGTCTGGAAGAGATCGCTATTAAGCGAGAAGACCGCCTGATGATTGCTATACCTTTTGTGTACTTACATTATGTCTATACTGTTCCTTGAATGTGTGGTGTTCAATAAAGTATATTGTACCTATTGTATATTTTATCATTTAGGCCGCCCGGCCCGATTTGGAAGGCTGAAGAATATAAGTCCCAAATTTTTCAATTTTCGTACAATATTTCAATTTGGTTTCAATTACTTTATAATCTTCATACAAACTGACAATCACGACCTACCCAAAAAATATTACTTAGGTTAGGTAGGTATAATACCTACAGGCACCACTAATTGTTTTTTAAGTTAGATTTTCCTTATCCTTTAAGTATTTTTTTCCTGATATTCACATGCAGTGTTTTAGTGATATGTGAAACAAAAAAGTTTTCTAAATAAAATATTTTTCATCATTTATTTGAAACTAATAGCCTCTGCCCGCCTTTTCGCCCGCGAGGAATTCGGTTATCGCATCCCCGAGGGAACTATGCGTTTTTCCGGGATAAAAAGTAGCCTAGCTAGAATCTTTCCCGGGACTCCAACTATCTCCATACCAAATTTCATCCAAATCGGTCCAGCGGTTTAAACGTGAAGACAGAAAGACAGAGTTACTTTCGTATTAAGCAAATCACGTCTTCACCGTAAAAAAAGAAATTCACTCTACATCGAAAGCACACACCATTCTAGAACTAACTTACCACCGTGACATGAATACTAAAATGGCGTGAAATATACAAATGGCAGATGGGGTCCCCAGAGATTCCTTACGTAAGGAATATTTGAAATTTAAAAAATCAGAAGTTCTTTTCGATCTTCAGTAATGAAGTCAGAAGTGGAGTCTGAAAATGAAAATTGATGAAAAAAATGGACGACAATTTTACGTGATAACGTCACTCTTACGCTTAGGCCAATCGTGCTGCCTCCCTATCGCTAGTTCCGTACCTACCTCTAGTGTATTTTTCGGACCTGGAAAATACTTCTCGACCGCGTTCGCGTTTACATCAAGATTGTATGAAAACTCGAACAGCGCCTCTAGCGGTACGTTTTGTAACAAGGTTTAGCGAGTGTATTTTGATTAATACGAATGAGTGACGAGCGAGTAAGTGAGTAAACCTCTCGCTTGCGGGCTCGGCTCAGGCGGAACCTTACTAATTGCGTTATGTCACAGGTTATGTTTTTTTCGTGCGCGCAGCCGGCGTTCATCGATTTAGAAGACGTATCACGTCAATAGACACTTTTCATTTAGGTAAACTCTAAAATTCTAAAAATAAATGAATTGTAAAAATACTTCTCATGTTTTTAGTAAAATATGTAGTGCCTAACTACAAAATACATCAATTTACGTTGCACGTTCGTGTTTTGGTCAATGACTTACATATTAGGTGTCTTTTAACAGATTTCAAATCAGTCGGTCTAGTAGTTTCGGAGCAAATTCATTGTGACGGACGGACAGACATATACGAGTTATAACGGGTTTTTTTCCTGTTGAACCCTAATAATCATTTTCTAAACATTTAGTTTTATTTTGATCAGATTTAGGTCTAATTTACATGTACAAGACCTAAACTGACTTTATTTAAAAAGCATTTAAACGAAAACTATTTCATTTTGTAAGGCGAGTAAAATATATGTTAATATTCACTATATATGTACTTAAACAACGTGCTATTTCGTAAAAAGGATTTCATGAAATCGGTTCGATGAAAAAAAAGCGTGAAGTTACGTCTTCTGATCCTATTCAAACGGTTCTATAAGTTTATGTTTTTACGCCGATTTTTATAATGAAATACACTATTCCGTCTCATACTACTCATACCAAAAAATTTGCTAATTTATATTGTTCATGCAATACCTATAAGATTTTTCAAATCTTTATTTTCTAATTTTCTACGCCCCACATCCCGCGGTCGTGCTTCTCGCTCCCGGGTGGATTTCAAATTTCGGCGATACGTTACGTTTCGGCCTTTATAAAAAAAAGTATAAAGTTTTGAGTATCAAAACTTTTACATTCCATGGCTAGTACTTTTATCTAAATGGTGCTTTAATCAAATTCTCCGATAGTTCAATAGTTTATTTGAAATACAATGAAACATATGTCGAATATCATCACCATGTAGCGTAAAAATCCAACTAATTACGTTTCTAGTGAAAAATTTCGAATACTAAACGTACGATTCCGATTTTTTTTTAGGTATAGTCTTTCGATGCTGTCTTTATAGATATACAAGAATATACAATTATTCCGTCAACAGCTAATTACAAATAAAAATATTTAAACTTTTAGTACCAATTTTCGTCATCACCCTAAACGTAGTGTCAAAGTCTACGTAGTTTTGTATACGAACGACGCAATACATTGCGAATACCCCCTCCCGATTCTTCAATTCGGTCCCACCAACGAAGGCGAGTGCACTTTGCCGCACGCGCGCGTCGAACAAAATAAATAAGAAAAGTGCAACTGAAGAATACAATTAGCACGAACCCCCGTCATTACCATCTTACGATTATTTTGAAGTAAGTACTTGTATAATATTAAAACTATTTACCTACAATAACGTGACGTCAAACGGAGAGACTGTTATGGCACTGTATTTTCTAATAATATTAGGCGGTCTAGAATAATCTACAACTAGAGAGCATATCGTCATTGGAGGGACCTCCAATGCAAACGAACATTGTCCGCTGAGACAGTTGCCTGCCTCGATTGCTCAAGGTCATTAGCTCTAAGAATTTTGGTCAGATTTCTCACTCAAATTTACATGTCTAACTATTAAGGAGCGAAACTAACGACATTTGTTTTGGGGTGTCTCTTAGCTCCTAATCTCCTAAACGCAGGGGTCCCGTTTATCGGAGAAGTCCCCCGGGAAACGATCCCGGATTATTGAATACAATGGATGCTGTGGATATCAGTGATATACCTACAGGATGATCCATCCAAATGGGGCAGTATGGAGAAGTCAGAAACTAGAGAGATAGCGAAATCTGTTTATCGGAACCATAGCTTTGATTTTAGATGTAATAAAATAAACTATAAACTAATAATAACGACATTCAAACTTTTTTTCAATCACTCTCTAGGTTTAAGTAGTACCTATCTTACTTTTTCTATATCTAACAATGTAGCCCAGGAAACTCCATCTATCTCCTCATCAAGTTCAGTTCAGCGATTGAAGCGTGAAGAGGTAACAGACAGACAGACAGTGTTACTTTCGCATTTATAATATTAGTATGTACCTATAGTATGGATGTAATGTAATTATGTATTCTGGTTCTTGATCATAGTTAGCTATGACTTGAACTCTTGGACTTGTCTGATTAGATTTTCCCCGTTATCATATTAAACGCCCCCGCGTTCACTCTACGCGTCAGCACTTTTCTCCCCTACCTACCCTCGCTGCGTTTATTGCGTCTACTATACACATATTATACTATACTCAAGTATAGCCAAAGGACGTATGTGATGATACCGTATGGTAAAGGAATAAGACGGCATTTCGAATGGCAGGGGTACTTTTATCAAGCTCGCATCGATTGCAATTTTTTTTTTGCTGCTGACTGCAAAATTGATCGCAATTTTTTTACTTTATTAATTTTATTATTAGAGGTTGTAATTTCAATCTTAATAGGTACTAATAGGTAGTTTTTTTAATTTACCCTGAACCTCGATTCTCGTAAAGTTTTCTCAAAAAATTTAATAACCACTGAAGTCTAATCCTAAGAAATATAGTTTTCTAAAAATACTTTATGCTATATGTCTCTGTCACAGAATATTCAATTACGTACAGAATGGCCACGGAATCACCCACCGTCATTTGTTTCATCCGGAGATGGAGAGCGCATTATTGGCCCTCGTACCGGTACACACACATTTACAAGTGTACAGACAGATACGTCCTCGCACGCACACAGACGTCCTCGCACGCAAACATTTGACACTTCATTCGAATTGTGTTCGAAATCGTGCTTTTATAGGCCGTGTCCACCGCGTGCTTTTATGTCAATCTCAAATGGGCACTTTCCAAGTAAGTACCTATTGAGGGTTTATCCCGAAAGTTGGCAACGTCGCATATAGCTGTCAAATGTTTCGCTGTTTTTATTAATTTCTCAATATTACTGAAAAAAAGAAGTTATCATTCTATGGCTGAATGACGCGTCTCGTTTTATATTTGTTGGTTAGTTATTCAAATGATAGGATAACATTTAAATGCATAGAAAATGCGATGGAAAGTTTTCAAAAGATAGTCCTTCCATAGTCCTAAAAATTCCATGTTCCTATGATAATTGTTGCAATCCATACTTAATGTTTTATTCAACCATAGAGCAATAATTCATATTTTCATTCAATAATATTCAGAAATTAATGAAAGCAACGAAATATTTGACAGCTATTTGCGACGTTGCCAACTTTCGGAGTAAACCCTCTTAAGCAAATAAGCTTCGTTCGTGTAAAATGTTTTGTTTGGCAATTCATTCGGTTTGCTTATAAAATGCGTAATTGCAAATGCCTCGGTATTAGGCACTGATTTTGATACCCCCGGTAATAGGGTACGTAACCTTACTTCATTTTCTACGTCGTCCGCGAGACTTTATTTTTAAACTTCCCCCAAAGTGACGATCTTACTTCCTCATCCCAGAAACTGCACAATAATCGACTAAATCAGTAGGGTGTCCACTCGACAAGACGGATGGCTGGGGTGCATACGATTTGGGCGAATGCTCATTGATAAAGGACGAGAGGGTGGCAAGACTTCACGCTTTAAAGGATATTGAAAGAAAATGTGTTTGCGAGTTTGGGACTGATTTGGAAGTTTATAAATGGTGATTTGAAAAAAAAGCATCATGCTGTAGATAGTCAAGACTTTTTAACGTTTGTATTCTCTGTCTGTGGCTCGTAGTAACGGAACGGATAAACCAATTTTGATTTAGTTTTCGTTCGATAGGTGAGTTCTTATCTTATAGCTACGTTAGAAGAAAATCGAAGGTATCTTGTAGGTTTGTTTGAATTTATAGTTTTACCAGTTTCTTTCCCGTGACTCCGCCCGCCTGTAAGGACATTTGCTACTTTTCATCCCGGAAAGCCCTGGGAGTTCAACTACCTCCATACCAAATTGCATCTAAATCGGTTTAGGCGTGAAGAGGTAACAAACAGACAGACAGAAAATAGATAGATTAGGATTTTCTGTTTCACTTTTGCAGTCCCGAATGTAATTTTACGATCCCAAAGTTCTGTCCTTTTATTACAATTGTACAGCGAAACTGGAACATCCCTCGTTACAAAATGGCAACAGTAAAGTTTATTTCGCCCTTCGGTGGCCGGCTCGTAAAATAAAGAGTTTTTACCCTTTTCATATACTCGAAACTTTTGCTTCAGACACGTACTTACGTATTCACTGAATAATATAATGAGGAGTTCTTTATTTTTGATATCTTCGAATATTCTAAAATTCTATGTACTTAATAGAAGTATACGTATTAACTCTTAGGTTAACATAATCCGCAATAAGTATCCCTAAGTAGGTATAAGCTTTTTCATCTCACTGGCTCGAAAGTGGTCGTTTTGCAGCTTGATATCCGAGCGCAAAAGTTGTTTTTATCCGCTAGCGTGGAAAGTGTTTTTGAAATTCGAACGACGCATGACGCCCTGTCACAATAAAAAAACAATGATACGTTCTGAAACGCAATTCGTCGTGAGAGTTTTATTAAAATAAAGGTTCAATTTACTTAATATCATCATTAATAAAATTATATTAATAATACACCGTTTCAGATGTATTTCATTATTTCACTATGTTTTATCACAAAAATACTTAAATATGTGTATATTTTAACTGTATTCAATGAATAATTGAATCTTGAAGTACGAGTAGCAGTGATTTGGAACGCAACCTCCGGAAAAAAAAAACATAAAAAATAAAAATAAAAGTTTTAGATTTAATTTTATGTTTTAATGTGTTATTTTAATAATTAAATATTTAATTACTGTAGTTGAGTTGTTTTCCTTGCACTTTCTCGCACTAGTGAGGTGAAAAATTTTGTGTTGCGCTCAGCAGCAAAGTCGTTTCCTGTCTCGTGCCTTGAAACCCTCGTTACACTCAGGATTCTATATTTGAACCCAAGAATCCTTCGTTCACTCGGGTCTCAATCACGCACTCACAGCAAACAACAACTTTGCAGCCTTGCATAACAAATAACTATTATTTGAAGAGATATTTCAGTCAGATTTAAAAAGGGTAATTTTTATCTTTATCTTTACTAATCTATATCTGTATATATAAAACTCAAAGGTGACTGAAATAGTGATCTATCAACGCACAGCCCAAACCACTGGACGGATCGGGCTGAAATTTGGCATGCAGGTAGATGTTATGACGTAGGCACACGCTAAGAAAGGATTTTGCGAAATTCCCACGGGAACGGGAAAGAAACGGGATTTTACATTTAATATTTCTGCGCATACGAAGTTGCGGGCAAAAGCTAATCTATATATATAAAACAAGAAACTGACTGACTGACTGATCGATCAACGCAGAGCCGAATCTACTGGTCGTAGAGAGCCGAAATTTGGCATGCAGGTTCCTTAGGGAACGTAGGGGAGCACTAAGAGAGGATTTCCCGAAATTCCCACGGGAACGGGAAAAAACCGAATTTTAAATTTTAATATTTCTGCGCATACGAAGTTGCGGGGCAAAGCTAGTAAATAATAAATCCGTCGAAGAAGTAGCGTCTGAAACTTGAAAATTAAAAGAAACTATCAAGTCTTGGAGACTATACAATATAAACGATACTGAATAAAAAATAACGATTTATAGAAAAATTGTATGTATGTATATATTGTATATATGTATGAATGTATGTGTTGTATACACTTGAAAACTACTGGACAGATTGCAACAAAATCTGGTATGGGTGTAACATGATTATAATGTCATTACATTTTCTTTAGTCTTGCGTACTTTTTTGTTGGGGATTGAATATTCTTATTTTTTTGTAACGTAGGTACTGTAGGTTACTGGCAGTTTACAATGACATGAAAAAGTAAATCAAAGACAAAACTGTAACACTGGCAGGTGTAATCGATTCCTTCCATCCCTCTCACTCAGAACATCATCGTCCCTGAAATCGAAAGTGACGGCAACAACTTGGAATTTCAGTGGGAAATTCTCTGCGCTGTTTGAATCGTTGGAATAAAAAGGTTTTGCATATGTGACATTGGACTCGATGGTCCTTCACAAAGAATGTGAATAAAGGAGACGTAAAGGGTATTCTGTTTATTTATTCCAAGAAACGAAAAAAGCAGATCAGAAACAGGATTTTTGGATGAAAATTGGAATATAGGGGTTCTCGGGGGCGACAAATCGGTCTCATATTTGGGGAAACTCATTTTGACCCTATTTTTCGTCAAAGGTAACTTTACTTACTTAGATAAATTATATGCTATAACATAACCCAGCCATAACTCAGCCGAAATGGAATGACAAATGACAGAAATACAGAAATATAACGAGGATCGTTACAATCTCCTCGCCCCCACCATTTAGCGAAATTGCACGAACAAATGAGTATCGAAATGTTGAGACAAAACTGCATTAAGCGGCGTGTTAGAGAGAGAGGGGCAGTAGGGTTGTTACACGAGATATTTTTTTATTTATTTCTATAGAGTAACATACGGTCCACCTGAAGGAAAGTTTGTCACCAACGCGTCGGCGTCGCCGATCTCGAGACCGGTTAAAACTGAAACCTTAGGGCCCTCGTTCACGGTGAATTTTTGTTGCGATGCTTTCGCGCGTTTTGTAAATACAGGGGCTATATTCGAAGTCTTTAAATAGGGATCTCTCTGATCCCTATAGGATCGCTCACGTGTCGCGTGAACTTTAAGCAGTTAGATTTAAAGTTCAACTTGACGCGTGAGCGATCCTATAGGCAACAGGGAGATCTCGAATATAGCTCCTGTTGTTGTACTGGGCCCGCGTGGGGACTATAGCCCAAACCCTCTCGTGATGAGAGGAGGCCTGTGCCCAGCAGTGGGCCGCAAATAGGCTGTTGTAGTAGTAGTAGTTGTATGCGAGGCCAAACAGCTAGCAATCGCATCGCGACTGTATCGCTACAAAAAGTCACCGTGGGCGAGGGACCTTATATAGTTTCAATGTTTATTTAGTTTATAGCTTCTGGTCGCGACTTCGTCCGCGTGGACTTCGGTAACAGCATTCCCGCGGGAGCTATGCGTTATTCCGAGATACAAAGTAGCCCATTCCCGGGACTCAAACTATCGCCATGCCAAATTTCATTTAAATCGGTCCAGCGGTTGAAGCGCGTAGAGGTAACAGACAGCAGAGAGAGTTACTTTCGCATAGGGATAATGGCCTGGTTTCAATTTCAGTTCAGGGTTTTTAACAGTTTTAAGTAAACAATCAATTATCTAAATATGTAAATGATACATGCGGACTTGATAAAATTCGATTCAATATCCCTTCAGGGGCTTGCCCGTCTAGGGTGCAAAAATATCACCGGAATTAGGAAAGGATCCATGTTGCTGGGGTTATCATAGCAACCCCCTCCATTAAACCGACGAGAAACAAGATGAGCTGTTATTAAAAACATTACAATATAGCTATTCTGTATTATAAATACAGTATTAAAAGTTATTAAAAACATTACAATATAGCTATTCTGTATTATAAATACAGTATTAAAATAAAATGAATAGTGACGAACGTGCAATGCATTTTTTTGCGAAGATTTAATCCATTCTACTAATTATTATTTAAATGCGAAGGTAGTTCTGTCTGTCTGTCTATTACCTCTTCACGCTTTAACCGATTTGGATGAAATTTGGTATATGGAAAGTTGTAGTCCCGGGAAAGAACATAGGGTGAAAAAGGCAACTTTTTATCCCGGAAAAACTCATAGTTTCGGCGGGAACGCGATAACTGAATTCCACACGGGTGAAGTCGCGGGCAGAAGCTTAGTTTCTAATAAAGTTATTACAAAATATACACTGTATAATATACTTCGCCATAGAAAATGTAAAGAGCCTTTTTAGGGTTCCGAAGTCCATAAGGAACCCTTATAGTTTCGCCATGTCCGTCCGTCTGTCCGCACTATTGCTCGGAGATGCTTAGGTCTAGAGAGCTGTAATTTAGCATGAATATGCATATTAGTTATGCTGACAAAGTGGTACAATAAAATTTTGAAATATATTTTTTTATAGGGTATACCTCCCCTACTCGTAAAGTGGGGATGTAATTTTTTTTTCTTGCATACCCCATGGTGCGGCATATCGTTGAATAGGTCTCAAAAAATATTGTGGGTTTGTTAAAACCATTTTTTGATTAAGTGATGCGTTTGTGAAATATTAAGCTTTAAAGTGCTATTTTTTGTTAGAGTCACGTGTCCCCCCCCTGCCAGCTAAATGGTGGTATTTGGATGGCTGAAAAAAATCACGGTTGTGGCATATATAACGTAGTTGAAAGGAAAACTATCAGAGCTAAGTAGGCTGTACAAACTTACGAGTAATAGTCGACCAACTTATAATGATGATTTTTCTCGAGCGGCAGGGGCGTCGGGCGGGCACGTCATACCACAGGCTAGCTAGATGCTAATAAGTCTTAGAAAGGTACTGTGGGCATCGTCAACTTCGGAACCCTATAATTTGCGCGTGGCCCGACACGCACTTGGCCGGTTTTTTAATACCTACTAAGGACACGTAACACTTGGTGAATGTTTTAGATTCTTATCTCGCTCAAGATCACGTAAAAAAATTAATTTCAAGAATTTGCCAACCCTAGCCACCCTCAAATCCCAGGGGCGCGCCTGTCAATCAAAACATCCCTAACGCTTAGGATATTAGATAAATAGGGGCGTAGGCGATGATATACGCGTTACCGGCAGGATGTTCCCCTGATGGTCTGACTTCCAGGGCCTATATTCTTAGTCTTTAAATAGGGATTTCGCTGTTCCCTATAGGATCGCTCACTACTACTACTACTTTAGCCTATTTGCGTCCTACTGCTGGACACAGGCCTCCTCTCATCACGAGAGGTTTTGGGCTATAGTCCCCAAGCGGGCCCAGTGCGGAATGGGGACTTCACACACATCTTAGAATTACTTCGCAGATGTGTGCCGGTTTCCTCACGATGTTTTCCTTCACCGAAAAGCTCAGTGGTAAATTCAAATTGAATTTCGCGCATAAGTAAACTTAGAGGTGCGAGCCGGAATCGAACCCCCGACCCTCCGCATGAGAGGCGGTAGGTCGAACCACTAGACCACCACGGCTATCCACGAACGATCGTTCACGCGTTGCGTGAACTTTAAGCAGTTAGATTTAAAGTTCAACTTGACGCGTGAGTGATCCTATAGGGAACAGCGAGATCCCTATTTAACACTTCGAATACAGGCCCTGGGTGACTTTCGAATTGATAGTACAAAATCAATGCTTACACACATCACATCTTCCCCAAACTAAACACCTAAACTCATACTGCTATAAATTTAATAAAAAGTTTTTTTTTTCAAGTTTTAATCCCCATGTATGTAAATGACTTCATGATTGTGAAGTCATTTACATTGACAACATTTCAAATTGCACTGCACTGCGGACTACTGGGATTTTCTTTCCCACTCTGCAGTCCGCAGCCCATCCTTAGTGCGAATAAATGGGAAAAAATCCCAGTACCTATAGTCCGCACCCGCGTTACCATATCATAGAGATCTTCTACTATCTAAAGTCCCGCGCCTTCACATTTCAAAACGCTTCAATGTATTTAAAAAGCACCACCAGCACTCTCGACACATGTGTGCGTGCTGAGACAGACATCAACTATGCGTTGAGAGTGTTGGTGGTGCTTTTTGAATAATAAGTAATGAAAAAATTGAAGCATTTTGAAATGTGAAGGCGCGGGACTTTAGATAGTAGAAGATCTATACCGCCATAGAGCACATCTATAGACGATGTGCTCTATGCATACCAAGATTGCGGTGCGGGTGCTGAGTGCTGCTGACTACGGAAGTGGTGCGGTCTACTGCGAATAGGCCGCTGAATTGACAACACTGACGTTGTTAACCGTTGCTAACCGATGCGCAGCAGGCGTCACGATCGCGCAATGTGTCCGTAAAACTATGGAGTGTGGAATCTGTCTTGGTACTTCAACCCTCTATACGTAAAACTATGGTGTGTGTCTTGGTAAGGAGCGCAATCTTATATGGCGAAACAGTTGAAAACGTGTCCAGCGGATTTGATAAACAACAAAACAAAACGAACCCTCCTTCACAACCGTTTTCGCTGCGTTTTCGCCTCAGCAGCGCCATCTGAAGGCGCTACTGCAGACTATCCGCCTAGGTGGCTTGACTGGAGTGGCGACCGCAGCGCCCCTAATCTACCCGATTTGGTGTCCACTATGGAGGGTTGCAGTAAAGGAGCGCAATCATTATAGTTCCAAAAGTGAACACCAAATCGGGTAGATTGGGGGCGCTGCGGTCGTCACTCCAGTCAAGCCACCTAGGCGGATAGTCTGCAGTAGCGCCTTCAGATGGCGCTGTTGAGGTTAAAACGCAGCGAAAACGCTAGTGAGGAGAGTGTGTTTTGTTTTGTTACTTATCAAATCCGCTGGACACGTTTTCAACTGTTTCGTCATATAAGATTGCGCTCCTTACCAAGACACGTTCCACACTCCATAGTGTCCACTTTTGGAAGGATAAAGATTTCGCTCCTTTACTTCAACCCTCCATACGTAAAACGGTCGCCGCTGCCGGCAGTCACGCACAAGCGCTGACAAGCGCCTCAAGCGGCGAGTTCACACACTATAGCCACACCCACTTACTCAATACAAACTGAACGTAATCTGCGCACTAAAATATTATGTTGTACAAATACGTGCGCGTGTGTGCGTGAGCGCACGTTCGTCGGCTTTGCTCTGTAGAGATCTTCTACTATCTAAAGTCCCGCGCCTTCGTATTTCAAAACGCTTCAATTTATTTATTATTATTTAAAAAGCACTACCAACACTCTCAACGCATAGTTGATGGGTGTCTCAGCACGCACACATGTGTTGAGAGTGGTGTTGGTGCTTTTTAAATACATTGAAGCGTTTTGAATTTTGGAGGGGCGGGACTTTAGAATTTTTGATAGTAGAAGATCTCTGTGCGTGGTTTACTACAGACTTCGCCGCGGGCGGGGTGAGGTAACTTGTGTTGGTGCGGGGCGGTGCGTGGCACTACGGTACGTAGTACCTAGTAGTATACTGTGCTAGCCTTGATTTTTCGCCATTTTTCACCGGCCTGTCTCTCCCACAGTGCCCGCGTGGTCGCGGAGGCAGGAGCCCTACTACGGCCGACTCATCGGCCGCCTCAACCAGTACGCGCACGGCATTCGAGGAGCCGTGTATGCCGTGGACGAGAGCACGGTTCGTTGACTCTTTATACCGATCAATCATCCATTATCATCATCGTATCATGTCAAAGACTAAAGACCTCCATTTCTAGAATTGGCTAAAACGTACTAGTTTAATAAATACTACTACACCATTTGCGTCCCACTGCTGGCCACTGGCCTCCTCTCATCACGAGAGGGTTTGGGCTATAGTCCCCACGCGGGTCCATTGCGGATTTGTGTGAAACATTCTGACCCTACCGATCCTGCGAGCAATGTGCTACCCTACCCACATTGGAAAAGTTAGGAGTACTTGCTCTATTCTCGCACGGATATCATGTCTAAAACCGTTCTTCTTTGGTAATCTAATCTAATCTCAACCCGTTTGCCTGCAGGTGTTCGTGCGAGGTTTCGCTTACGACGGGACCGGCCCAGACGCCTACTTCTGGGTGGGTGACACGCCCCAGCCGTCTCCGGAGGGCCTACTGGTGCCGTACCCTGAGGATTATACCACCAGGTGAGGGATTCCGACGGTCAGGCGGCTATCGAGTTCACAAAGTGATTCTATAGCGCACGGGAAAGGATCCCTATCGCTTTTCGGATAAGTAAACCTTTTTTAGGACGTTCTCTCTTATCTCTCTCTTCTCTCGATTCTTATTTTATTATTCCGAAAATTTGGCTTGCTGGTAGAAACTACCCATCGAACATAAGGCTCTTCCATGACTGTGTAAAAGTAGGTACTTAATAATAATTCGTATGGGAAAACCAGCCAAGTCAGCCCTTAGACTACATATTTGGATTTTGCATAGAACTTGGCACTCAATCTCAGATCTCCATTCTTTTTGCGGCGAAGCCCACAGCAGAGAATAATTTTTGTATTGAACTTGGCTCTCCTTTTTTACATTTATGTTTTTGGTGGGATAATATTAACTAGCTTCCGCCGCGACTTCGCCCGCGTGGAAGTCGGTTATCGCGCTGCCGCGGGAACTATGCGCTTTTCCGGGATAAAAATAGCCTAGGTCCTTTCCCGGGACCCCAACTATCTCTATTCCAAATTTCATCCAAATCGGTCCAGCGGTTGAAGCGTGAAGAAGTAACAGACAGACAAACAGAGTTACTTTCGCATTTATAATATTAATATGGACGTTACGGACGGACATTAAACATTGACGGTACCTACCGTCACAGGTCATCGACCTATCACCTAATAAAAATCAATGACATCGCATGACATGACATCGACTCAAAATTAGAATGCCCATTGCCCACATAGCTTAATGCTCCACAGTGTCGAGAACTTACCCTAACAAAGTTATAATTCCATAATCCATATTAATATTATAAATGCGAAAGTAACTCTGTCTGTCTGTTACCTCTTCACGCTTCAACCGCTGGACCGATTGAGATGAAATTGGCATGGAGATAGTTGGGGTCCCGGGAAAAGACATAGGCTACATTTTATCCCGGAAAAACGCATAGTTCCCCCGGGAACGCGATAACCGAATTCCACGCGGGCGAAGTCGAGGGCAGAAGCTAGTATGATATAAGGTTCTTAGAGATTAGAGATTGAAATATCTTGGTACAACATTCAAAATACCGTAAACTGCAATTAAACTTAGAAACATTACGAAGGTCATTGTCGTCTTTTGTGGAAAAATGTCGTAACTTAAGGATGGTTTGATTTCAAACAAAACAACTCGTCATTTTATACCCGATAAAACCATTTTCTCAAACATGCTCGGAAATGTTCGTGTTACTTTCAAAAAAAGAAGACGCGAGGCTGTCCATTGCCGGCCTTGGCCAGCAAAAACATTATTGTCGTGTGTGTTTTTTTTTTAATTCGCTTGCTATTTGAGACACCTCTGTAGAGAAACTGACAAATCCATGGAGGTAATAAGTACAACTTCCATGGCCAAATCATCCACGATCATGGAAGTAGTAAACACTGATGTGGGGTAAGTGCGCCTAAATTTATTTCGCCCCTATGCCTTGTAAACAGCCAACTACTAGTTGAGTAATATTTATAGGTTTCGATATATTTATGTTAGGCGCACTTTCCCCATCCTGGCGCACTTGCCCCGAAACTGACAAATCCATGGAGGTAATAAGTACAAATTCCATGGCCAAATCATCCACGATCATGGAAGTAGTAAATACTGATGTGGGGTAAGTGCGCCTAAATTTATTTCGCCCCTATGCCTTGTAAACAGCCAACTACTAGTTCAGTAATAGTTATAGGTTTCGATATATTTATGTTAGGCGCACTTACCCCATCCTGGCGCACTTGCCCCGACTGACCTTACGTATTTCCTCGCTGTTTGAGAAAAGCATTATATATACCTCGGCCGCAATTGCGATTGCCGGACTCGTACTAATAGAAGGCTTCGCTTCGCTCAGCCTTCTAACTGACTCGTCCGGCATTGCGCTACTTGGCGGCCTCTGCAATAATGTACTATTGTAACAATAAACAAATGACGGAGCGCATTATTATTATGTTTTTACCATAGACATAAATATACTTCGTATGGACCCGGCCTAACGTAGATACATGTCATGTTTCCCCACTTCATTGGTGTCCAATCCATAGTTAAACTTATATCGTGACACTAAAGCTGGGTTAAATTTTTTCGACAGCGAGACGAGTTTTTAGATACTGAGAAACAGTTTCGAAAAAAGTTTTTTAAAAACGCTTATTGTCACGCGCGCTCGGTGACAGAACTTTGGATTGGACACCGTGGAAGTAGGGACATATTACGTGTACAGTCAGCAGCAGAAGTAGATAAGCTGTCCAGGTGTTCAAAATGACCTACACACGCCCTAAACGCCTTAAGAATAAGGTCGTGTGTAGGTCATTTTGAACACCTGGACAGCTTATCTACTTCTGCTGCTGACTGTACGTTAGACCGGGTCTATATTATTTACGTTTATGGGTTTTACAGTATATATATGTATAATAAGGTTAAAAGGTGTTTATCGATCGAATGATTTGTCGTGTGGCCTAGTTCTGTTCTTTGTAATCTAGTTAAGTTAATCCATTAGCTTCCGTCACAGGTCATTTAAAGCTTTCGCCACTAGACTGAATAGAACGGGATTCAGGAATGAATGAATGAAATGATCGGTCGAGATTTAGACTGATGATGTCGAAAGTCGACTAATAAATAAAGTTTTGTGTTATTTTCCAAAAGCAAACTTATTTTCCAAAATTTCAAAAGATAGTTTATTTACATGAAATCCACAGATTTAGTTTTATAGAGACCCGATATCGACTCCTTATAAATAATCACCATTCTAAAAGCTTCTGAACATAGAAAAGCTCAGTTTAGCGAGCGGTCCGATTTCCACCCCGATTCAGCAAGTCATTACCATCCCTCATAATTATGTTTATCTAATTACGACGCCATTTTGCGAATTAATAGTATAAAAAGGTCACTCGTAACTATATTGCGCAAAAACATTTTAAACCTTACAGTAAAACGCTCAAAGCTGAAGTCATAATGAATGACACAAAATAGATGGGACCTTTTGTTTCCTCGTTTTCTCGGCCTCGTTTACAACCAAATATAATGGGGGAGGCAGCAATTTGCAAGTTTTTTCCCGTTATAATGGACGACGAATAATTTCAAATTGTATTGTAATCAGTGTCTAGAGGAAAATATTTAGCATCTACTTAATTAAAAATTCTTCCGAAAGCAAAAGTGACTTTCACCAAAAAGGTGAGCAGTAAAAAATGTTTCAAGAAAATTCACCACTTAAAGATTTGAAATTTACATAACACTAGAGTCTATTGAGAACGAATGGTAGGTAATACTAATACAGTATCAGAAGTAAAGTAACGTGAAATTTTATTCAAAGGGATGTCAAATCCAAATCTTCCATGTTAGTAAAAGTTCAAGCTCTAGTTTCTTGATTTCGTTAACGTCATGTTCCTTTTAAGCGTAAATTGTTAATCTGAAAGCCAAAATTATACGCTACTATTGACCCGCCTCGGCTTCGCACGCACAATATAGCTACTAATTACACTCCTCATCTAATAGAAAATACGTTAAAAATATAATAGACAGACGCGGCATGGGACTTTATAATACACATGTAGAGAAGATATAAGATTTCCATTTCTGGATCAAGGATATCCCGTGTCTCTGTTTCGTTTCCAAAAGTAAGAAGTTGAAGAGCTCTAATGACCAATTTAGTTACATACTATTTCCTAGAAAATGAAGCCGTGTACTGTTGTAGGTGGGTATGTAGATTATTTTAAACTCTGACTGCCTAGACACATACAAAGAACAATGTTTAAAGTGTAATTTCCTTGTCGCAGGGACCCTCCGATCCTTACAGCCCACAGCAACTCAGACATCCTGCTGCGGCTGCCGGCCGGCAAGCGGCTACGGGACATCAAGTGGCTCAGCGTCTGGTGCCGGAGGTTCACCGTAAGTTGACATCATTCACCTCACACAGTCATTACGTAGATCTTCCTTTTTACCTTCCGTTCCGTCATCTCCAAATTAAAGCCCTGCTGTTTGTAGATTCTACACAATATTGGATCTCAATATTATTTAAAACTAGAGAGGTTCTGTCCACGACTTCGCCCGCGTGGAATTCAGTTATCGTGTTCCCGCGGGAACTACGCGTTCTCCCGAGATGAAAAGTAGCCTATGTCCTTTCCCGGGACCCCAACTATCTTCTTGCCAAATTTCATCTCCATTGGTCCAGTGGTTGAAGCGTGAAGAGGTAACAGACAGACAGACAGACAGAGCTACTTCCGCATTTATAATATTAATATGGATACTTGTTTATCATATTTTTGAGAAAGAAAGAAATCAAAAGAGTTAAAAATCTCAATTTAACAATAATGAGATTAACATGTATATTTAACTGTAATAATGTTAGCTATGGTTTTTGGACAAATCGAAACCCATGCAACAAACCACCTAAATAAGTAGCGAAACCTTAAAATGTTTCTCCCCCTCGAATATACGCAGAATTAATTTCATCCCTTAAGCTATTCATGAGAATATTCATGCGAAATATGGAGTACCTAATAATACCTTTTTTTGTAATTAAAATGACGAATAAACATCGATTTTTTTTAATATTGAAATCTGTCTGAAATATTACTTGAAAGAGTCGATAAAGATAAATGTGAGCATAGAGCATTAGTTTTTTTTGTCAATCGTAACAAAAATATCGATTACCTAGTAGCAATACGTCGGTACGCATGCGCCATATTTCCCGCCAAAACGCGACGCCGCGCCGTTCATTCACTCATTATCTAATCTGTGTCGGGTTCATTCAATTGTCTCAGCACGACGCTGATAATAAATGGAGACGTTAATGAAATATGTGTACCCTTTTCACTGTTATTTACAAATAATGGCATGGCATACAATACAAGTATAAATAACATCACACTTTTTTTTTCATTGCAATATACAATTTTTTTTTTGTGTAGAGTACATGAGTACAATATTATCTACCTATGTGGATTATTATCTACCAATTGGCATAGTACGAAACGACGACAAGCAAGAGGAACATTGAGGGTCAGTTGAATCTCATTATATTTATTTGTTGATTCAAGTACAGTTGACGAACTCCTGGTCGTTAAATATGGCCGCCGAGCTGTCATTCCATACAGAAACGTCATTTTGTCCCATAGTAAAATATTGAACGTTAACATTAACTTTAACAGACGGTTTGAATCAACTCACCCTGAGGCAATTTTGGTCACCCGGGACGGGAAGGCGCTAGTTTGGGACGCCACTTATTGTGATACTTTAAGCGTCTTCCCAATCAAGACAAACAAACGAAGGAAATTAAACAGCCCTACTAGTAAAAATATTTATTCCTACTTGGTTCTTCTTTTTAGGTCTACATTTTTGTAGCATTGCTGTCTGTGAGTGAATACGTGATACGTCCTTTCTTATATTTGACTTCGTGAAAATTACAGAAATAGGTAAACTTTTATTTATTTATTGCACCTAAAAAAGTCAGATAGTCGGAATTAAAGCCTTGTGGCACTAACTGGTCAGTTTTTAAGCAAAAAAGAGATTGATCAAGGGCTCTACATATTTGAAACGTTACAAAGGGAAGGGGAACTTCCATATCCCTACCATCACAGCGTCACGGCGTTGAAACGGAACTGAAAGTTCAATTTGAGCGCCGTCACGTGACGCTTCGACGGTAGCGATATGCAGGTTTCCTTTCCCTATTAACATCTCGAATAAAGCCCGAGGATTGATGCTAAATAGAACCATCTGAACCGATAGACCTTTAATCAATACCTTACCTCCTCATACTAACACCATAAATACAGAACACTTCTTCTACTTCAACGTTTAAAATTTGTCCATAACAGGTAAACTTCGGCGATGTATTCATCCCGCCGGGCCTGGACCCCCCGCGGCCGCGAGTGTTGCCCGAGTTCAAGCGGCTCGCACACGGCCTACGATCTGGCAACATCAGCGTGCTCGACGCCAAGACCTTCTACATTCCGAACCTGCACTACGACGGCGCCGGGCCCGATGCCTACTTCTGGGTCGGGAATGGCAGCGAGCCCAGTCCTTTTGGCACTAAGGTTGGTTGGCAACAACTGATGGGCCAGTGAACACAGACTGCTATTAACTCAAGTAAGGCAAGGAGATAAGGGAGAAGCAGTAGCTCTGACATTATTGGAATCCAAATCATAACTCAATTCAAATTCAAATTCAATCATTTATTCAGCAAATTGGCCACATAGGGGCACTTTTACACGTCAGAAAAAGAATTTACCAGCGCTTCCTAGACCCAGCTTGAAAAGGAGCGCCGCAACAAACTCAAGCAGATGGCCTTTTTTCAAAATTTACAAAATTTACATTACATGTACAAAATATACATATAGGTACGTTACGTACTAAAATTACATTGAAGGGATGTATAGTCCCTAACTTAAACTTAAATCTAAGATCTTAGAGATGTATAGTCTCCAAGGGTCAAGGGTCAAGGGTCAACTACCTATCTCTCAAGTATTTCTAGTCTATTTCGTGGTCCTATCATTAAAAATACGGGTGCTGTGAGTCTGAGTCGCGGTCTTGATTTTTTAAATTAAAATTTAGACTTTACTGACGCTATTCACATGAAGATTTCAAATTGTAGGTCTGACTGCTGTCCACTATCAACCTCAAAACAAGGTTGACATCAGGTACTTAGGTATATAGCTAAGCTACCTACAGCTACCAAAATCATGTCAGTGGCCAAGCTCTAGCTGATGGCAGGTCCATTTTTTTATAGGATGGCAACTTAAGACAACGCTAGCGGGCAACCACTGTTAATACAAAGCATCCAACTAAATTTTACAACCTCCAGGTGCCAAGCGAGAGTGGTTCCCTGAACCCGCTCCGCGGCTACCAGGGTGAGGACATCGAGATCCAACTGCCCGGCAAGCTTACAGCTTACGACGTGGACTGGTTGGCTGTGTGGTGCGTGGAATACCGTCACAACTTCGGGCACGTTTACATACCGAAGGACCTGGACGTGCCGCCAGCTCTGGGCCAGACGAAGATCACTGTGAGTTGGTTGCAACACACTACTACTACTACTACTAGCCTATTTGCGTCCCACTGCTGGGCACAGGCCTCCTCTCATCACGAGAGGGTTTGGACTATAGTCCCCACGCGGGCCCAGTGCAGATTGGGGACTTCACAAATATCTTTGAATTACTTCGCAGATGCGTGCAGGTTTCCTCACGATGTTTTCCTTCACCGAAAAGCTCAGTGGTAAATTCAAATTGAATTTCGTACGTAAGTAAACTTAGAGGTGCGAGCCGGAATCGAACCCCCGACCCTTTGCATGAGAAGCGGTAGGTCGACCCAGTAGGCCACCACGGTTATACAACACACTGATGTAGTTTAATCAATGATGTAATAATGGCTACGATCATGTTAGTTGTGTGGTGCTGTGAGAAGAGGAAAGAGATGGATCCCAGATTTTGTACCCAACAGTTTTATAAAATAAGATTCAATTTTTTTACCCACTTACTTACCTATAAGTTAACTACATATTAGCAAATATTAGTAAAACGGTTTATAGCGCGATTAAATGAATGAAAAGAGCGAGTGAATGGTTTCATGTCAATATGGCTTTACTATGCCTAACAATGATTTCTTCCTTCCTTCATCACAGCCAGCCAGGCCAATCTCGGAACTTCTTTGTGTTTATTAATCATTTTTTCAGCGCTGCCATGGACTAACCAATCATTTATCATTTTATCTTCGGCTTTTTTCAGCAAAAAAAGAAAAAACCGCCTAACCGCCGCCCTATTGTGAAACCGCAAAAACAACCCATAAAGTATACCGATTGGTTCAATTGGTTCTAACATATCGCAATTTGTTTTTAATGTAAATTATTGCAATAACATCATATGATAAATAGTTAAATTATTTATTTACACCAACTACTTCTTTCATTTCATTATCGGCAAAAACCAATAATGATACCAACCTAGAAGACTCAAATCTACCAAAGCTACTAATTATTGCCTGTGTGTTGCTAATACATTTTCGTCGCTAATAAAAATGCTTGTGTTTTCTCTATGCTTACCTTGGGATTGGATTGATTTGTTTTAACAGCCTGCTTGGTGGTATAACCCTGTAAGTACAATGTTTTTCTTTTTTTTAATCATGTATTTAGATAAGTACTAATATTTTCATTGGTTTATCAATTTTAAACAGGGAAGTACCTATTATTAAACGATTTAATCAATTAATTATTATATTTATTATTAAATACCTATCAATGTTACAGACTAGTTCAACAACCTCCCAAACACCTGTGAGCGCTAGTAATAACTGCAAAGAAATTTTAGACAAAAGGCTGCAAGTCCGATGGGAATTACAGGTAACTCGAAATTTTAAATTTTCTATTAAAAAAATAACTATGCATGAATATTTCACTAAAGCCCTTGCAATGTTTTAAAGCATGCTAAGACGTCTATTTATGTTTAAGAATTTATTTTTGAAAATTTGCCATTGAAAATAATTAGCTCATATCTTTCCACATCCAAGCAATTGGTCTGCAGTGAATCGATAAGGTAAAATATGTTTGTAACTGTATTGTATTCACAATATTCTATTTAAATGATACCTATAGGCATCTTAACGAATGTGACTATAAAAAAAATAGTTTATCTATAATTCGAGATGGATTTGCACATCATCATCATTATCATTTCAGCCGAAAGACTTCCACTGCTGGACATAGGCCTCCCCCAAGGCGCGCCACTCAGACCGGTCCTGTGCCACTCGCATCCACCGTGTTCCCGCGACCTTTACACGGTCGTCACTCCATCTTGTTGGATTTGCACGAAACATTCAAAAGATGTTGATGATTGTGATAATGATGATGTTGATGAATAATATAGCATCAATATCCAGAAAAGCATAGTTTTTGCCCTGAAACGAAAAATTACGAGTAATTCAACAAAATTCCCAATTTTAAACTTCGTTCTTCGTCACTATGAATTAGTTAACTTCCTAATCTTCCATGAATGCGATATGTTCGTTTTTTACCAAAATGGCGTCCAAAAAGTTTAAAAGCATCCCAGACTTGTCAAACCACTTTCTCCTCTAATTCCTCCTTGGTTTCCAGGGGAACCAAGTCCAGATATCGCTGTCCGCTCGTCTGCGTCGGGAACAGTATATGGCCTTCGGAATTTCTGGGGCTGAAGGTCGCGCCGCTATGTTGGGAGCAGACGTCGTCGTTGCTTATTGGGATAACAGGTATGTATAATAGTATATTAAATATATGATATGTTGTGAACACACAATTTGTTTCGTACAGTGAGCGTAAAAAGCAGCTTAGTAGTTTAGTGATTTGTCACAACAAGAGTGGTTTAGTATGTCACAAATTAAGACGAGATACTAAACTGCCAAGCCACTTTTGACGTTGTCTGATATGCTCAAAATATTGAATTGAATTTGAACTATCACTATGAAATAAATTACTTAACTACTGGAACATGGAATAAGGTATGTATGTAAAATTAATAATAGAAAATAAGTACTTTTACATTTTATGGGTTTGAATTCAAAGTATAGGTAAAATAGACTACAGCATATAACTCTTATAAGTAAACTTAATGTGAATTAAAGGACAAGACAACAAAGGTGTTTTTACTATTGTATAAAAGTGAACGTAAATATATCAATGACGTCAATTTAACAATTAAAACGTTAGGCACTATCCACTATTGGCGAGGAAGTGATTAGCTATCGACTATTTCTGACTCGAGAAACGAACAAAACTTAATACTTAGGTCCTATTTCAGTAAATGTGACACATATAACTATTTAAGTACATAGTTGATTGCTGACGGTTCACATTACCGACCGGAAAATGTAAGAAAATTGTTCTAAATCTATTGAATAGTGTTATTTAATCGTCTATTTACTTAATCCAGGTTGAATCAACCCCGCGTGGCGGACTACAGCATCTCGCACCTCGCGCAGTGCGACGGCGAGCGCGGCGTGTGCCCCGACCTCAGGCTGGGAGGCAGTAACGATGCTTATTTAGGTATTTTACAACTATTTATAGGATATATTTTTGAAAAAAAAACATACTAATATTATAAATGCCAAAGTAACTCTGTCTGTCCGTCTTTCTGTTACCTCTTCACGCTTAAGCCTTTATTGATTGAGATGAAAATTGGCACGGAGGTAGTTGAAAGAAATGGATATGGCTACATTCATCCCGAAAAAACGCATAAGTAGTTCCCGCGGGAACGCGATAACCGAATTCCGAGTTCTTACTACGAACTTCTTGTGCTAGTCATAAGTCTTTTGAAGCCATTGAAGTTCAATTCTAACTTTGAAAGGTGGGTATTTGTTCATATAGTGATTACATAAAATTTTAAAGGAACGCGTAAAATAAAATAAAAACCTTAAAATGAAGTAATTAAACTAGACTACAACTTGTTAGTTGCTAACTAAATAAAAATAAAAAATATCTAAAAAGGGTCCTTGTGGCATTGTACCGAGGATGCTGGTAGCATTTCCTCGCTGGATAGCTAGCTTTGAAATAAATTTGAATCTAGTTCACAACCTTGAAAAGATAATTTTACCATTCGGATCTTTTAGCACCTTAGCGAAATTAGCGCGTCGTCTTAATTACATCAAAGATCTTCTAATGTGGACCATACGTTTCCAGTGTCCGGCCAACAAAAGAACGGAGTCACCACCATAGTGTACCGTCGTCCGCTCGCCGCCAAGGAAACTCAGAAGGACAAGGAAGTCCTAACATCACGCTCGCAGTCTGTTATAGCAGCGTTCGGCCCACTCAACTCGCGATACGAAGCCAACGCGCATTCCTTCATGGATACCACTCGAAGCGATGTGCAGCTGGACTTTGGGGCTATGGTAAATTGTTTTTTAATCCACCATCAGTGCGTGGCAATTGAACTTCAGTAGAATTACAATGGGCGCTTACGATGGGCCTCATAAGAAGGCTCAAGGTCACCCAGAGGGCAATGGAGAGGGCTATGCTCGGGGTTTCTCTGCGTGATAGAATCAGAAATGAGGATATCCGCAGTAGAACTGGGGTCACCGACATAGCCCAAAGAATTGCGAACCTTAAGTGGCAGTGGGCGGGGCACATTGCTCGCAGGACTGATGGCCGATGGGGCAAGAAAGTCCTGGAGTGGCGTCCGCGAACCGGTAGACGAGCTGTCGGTAGGCCTCCAACAAGATGGAGTGACGACCTTGTAAAGGTCGCGGGAACGCGGTGGATGCGAGTGGCACAGGACCGGTCTGAGTGGCGCGCCTTGGGGGAGGCCTATGTCCAGCAGTGGACGTCTATCGGCTGAAATGATGATGATGATGATGAGAATTACAATTGCGAGGCCGAACTAATGAAAATAAAAAATGATTTTTCGTATCTTTCCCATCTATCATCTAGCTAGTAGATGTGAAAATTGGGAAATATAGGTTGATAAGCTATAGGCTTGGAAAATGGGTCCTTATAGGCCACGCTATTAGACTTCAACCAGGGTCATTTGGTTTTGTTGTTTTATTGTTTGTTTGTTTTTTGTTTCAATACATTCATCGATTCAATAATGCGTATCACCTGGGTATACCTAC
>OZ020294.1:9951164-9981790 GCA_963971205.1 Aethes cnicana
ACAAATCTAAATTAGTCCATGAATTTTCAGGAGAATGGCACTTTTGTGGAGTTCCTCCCTCGCGGGCCTCGCGACCAGACCACCCTGTACCTGGAGACGGCCCGCCGGTGGAGCGGGCTGGTGGTGCGCGCGGCGCCGCGGGACTTCCTCGCGCTGCGGGGCGCCGCCCGGGCGCTGCACGCGTGCCTCAGCCCCACCGCCCACCCCCGGGAGGTGAGTCCCCTCAGCACGGACCACCCTGTACCTTCCTCGCGCTGCGGGGCGCCGCCCGGGCGCTGCACGCGTGCCTCAGCCCCACCGCCCACCCCCGGGAGGTGAGTCCCCTCAGCACGGACCACCCTGTACCTTCCTCGCGCTGCGGGGCGCCGCCCGGGCGCTGCACGCGTGCCTCAGCCCCACCGCCCACCCCCGGGAGGTGAGTCCCCTCAGCACGGACCACCCTGTACCTTCCTCGCGCTGCGGGGCGCCGCCCGGGCCCTGCACGCGTGCCTCAGCCCCACCGCCCACCCCCGGGAGGTGAGTCCCCTCAGCACGGACCACCCTGTACCTTCCTCGCGCTGCGGGGCGCCGCCCGGGCCCTGCACGCGTGCCTCAGCCCCACCGCCCACCCCCGGGAGGTGAGTCCCCTCAGCACGGACCACCCTTACCTTCCTCGCGCTGCCGGGGCGCCGCCCGGGCCCTGCACGCGTGCCTCAGCCCCCACCGCCCACCCCCGGGAGGTGAGTCCCCCTCAGGCACGGACCACCCTGTACCTCCTCGCGCTGCGGGGCGCCGCCCGGGCCCTGCACGCGTGCCTCAGCCCCACCGCCCACCCCCGGGAGGTGAGTCCCCTCAGCACGGACCACCCTGTACCTACCTCGCGCTGCGGGGCGCCGCCCGGGCCCTGCACGCGTGCCTCAGCCCCACCGCCCACCCCCGGGAGGTGAGTCCCCTCAGCACGGACCACCCTGTACCTTCCTCGCGCTGCGGGGCGCCGCCCGGGCGCTGCACGCGTGCCTCAGCCCCACCGCCCACCCCCGGGAGGTGAGTCCCCTCAGCACGGACCACCCTGTACCTTCCTCGCGCTGCGGGGCGCCGCCCGGGCCCTGCACGCGTGCCTCAGCCCCACCGCCCACCCCCGGGAGGTGAGTCCCCTCAGCACGGACCACCCTGTACCTTCCTCGCGCTGCGGGGCGCCGCCCGGGCCCTGCACGCGTGCCTCAGCCCCACCGCCCACCCCCGGGAGGTGAGTCCCCTCAGCACGGACCACCCTGTACCTTCCTCGCGCTGCGGGGCGCCGCCCGGGCCCTGCACGCGTGCCTCAGCCCCACCGCCCACCCCCGGGAGGTGAGTCCCCTCAGCACGGACCACCCTGTACCTTCCTCGCGCTGCGGGGCGCCGCCCGGGCCCTGCACGCGTGCCTCAGCCCCACCGCCCACCCCCGGGAGGTGAGTCCCCTCAGCACGGACCACCCTGTACCTTCCTCGCGCTGCGGGGCGCCGCCCGGGCCCTGCACGCGTGCCTCAGCCCCACCGCCCACCCCCGGGAGGTGAGTCCCCTCAGCACGGACCACCCTGTACCTTCCTCGCGCTGCGGGGCGCCGCCCGGGCCCTGCACGCGTGCCTCAGCCCCACCGCCCACCCCCGGGAGGTGAGTCCCCTCAGCACGGACCACCCTGTACCTTCCTCGCGCTGCGGGGCGCCGCCCGGGCCCTGCACGCGTGCCTCAGCCCCACCGCCCACCCCCGGGAGGTGAGTCCCCTCAGCACGGACCACCCTGTACCTTCCTCGCGCTGCGGGGCGCCGCCCGGGCCCTGCACGCGTGCCTCAGCCCCACCGCCCACCCCCGGGAGGTGAGTCCCCTCAGCACGGACCACCCTGTACCTTCCTCGCGCTGCGGGGCGCCGCCCGGGCCCTGCACGCGTGCCTCAGCCCCACCGCCCACCCCCGGGAGGTGAGTCCCCTCAGCACGGACCACCCTGTACCTTCCTCGCGCTGCGGGGCGCCGCCCGGGCGCTGCACGCGTGCCTCAGCCCCACCGCCCACCCCCGGGAGGTGAGTCCCCTCAGCACGGACCATCCTGTACATTCCTCGCGCTGCGGGGCGCCGCCCGGGCGCTGCACGCGTGCCTCAGCCCCACCGCCCACCCCCGGGAGGTGAGTCCCCTCAGCACGGACCACCCTGTACCTTCCTCGCGCTGCGGGGCGCCGCCCGGGCGCTGCACGCGTGCCTCAGCCCCACCGCCCACCCCCGGGAGGTGAGTCCCCTCAGCACGGACCACCCTGTACCTTCCTCGCGCTGCGGGGCGCCGCCCGGGCGCTGCACGCGTGCCTCAGCCCCACCGCCCACCGCCGGGAGGTGAGTCCCCTCAGCACGGACCACCCTGTACCTTCCTCGCGCTGCGGGGCGCCGCCCGGGCGCTGCACGCGTGCCTCAGCCCCACCGCCCACCCCCGGGAGGTGAGTCCCCTCAGCACGGACCACCCTGTACCTTCCTCGCGCTGCGGGGCGCCGCCCGGGCGCTGCACGCGTGCCTCAGCCCCACCGCCCACCCCCGGGAGGTGAGTCCCCTCAGCACGGACCACCCTGTACCTTCCTCGCGCTGCGGGGCGCCGCCCGGGCGCTGCACGCGTGCCTCAGCCCCACCGCCCACCGCCGGGAGGTGAGTCCCCTCAGCACGGACCACCCTGTACCTTCCTCGCGCTGCGGGGCGCCGCCCGGGCGCTGCACGCGTGCCTCAGCCCCACCGCCCACCGCCGGGAGGTGAGTCCCCTCAGCACGGACCACCCTGTACCTTCCTCGCGCTGCGGGGCGCCGCCCGGGCGCTGCACGCGTGCCTCAGCCCCACCGCCCACCCCCGGGAGGTGAGTCCCCTCAGCACGGACCACCCTGTACCTTCCTCGCGCTGCGGGGCGCCGCCCGGGCGCTGCACGCGTGCCTCAGCCCCACCGCCCACCCCCGGGAGGTGAGTCCCCTCAGCACGGACCACCCTGTACCTTCCTCGCGCTGCGGGGCGCCGCCCGGGCGCTGCACGCGTGCCTCAGCCCCACCGCCCACCGCCGGGAGGTGAGTCCCCTCAGCACGGACCACCCTGTACCTTCCTCGCGCTGCGGGGCGCCGCCCGGGCGCTGCACGCGTGCCTCAGCCCCACCGCCCACCCCCGGGAGGTGAGTCCCCTCAGCACGGACCACCCTGTACCTTCCTCGCGCTGCGGGGCGCCGCCCGGGCGCTGCACGCGTGCCTCAGCCCCACCGCCCACCCCCGGGAGGTGAGTCCCCTCAGCACGGACCACCCTGTACCTTCCTCGCGCTGCGGGGCGCCGCCCGGGCGCTGCACGCGTGCCTCAGCCCCACCGCCCACCGCCGGGAGGTGAGTCCCCTCAGCACGGACCACCCTGTACCTTCTCGAGCTTTTTGTTTTTAGAAATTAATCCAGTTTGTTTTTATTTCTTTTAATTTTTCTCGCCAATATATTAATAAATATGTCGTTTGATACACGTACGAAATTGACATTTTCACTCGTCCCTACTGTTAACGCTTGCTTTCACTCGCGCCAACATGAACTAGGGACTCGTGATTAAATGATAAACTTTTCGCACTTGCATCGATATGTACTATTATTAAAGGAACCAATTGTTGTTTTACAGGTGACGTACAACGAATCCGGTGAACACGACACGTTATTCAGGTAACTTGACACAATTTCTATCATCTCCTGAGATTGTCACAAACAACCTCAATGGGGAGTATCGTTTCTTTGCTCACCAGTTGGCGCCACTGTTGACTAAGGTCCAGAGGTATAGCTGTCAAAGGCGACTTTATAAGATCGGCACCGAAACAAATCTTAAATCTTGAATCTCATTGAGTTTATTAATTATAAATAACTATCATCATATCGAGTAGCTATGCCGCAATGTTGTGCAGTTCCGTTTTGTTCGGAAAAAATGGTTTATTTTTCAAAGCGTTCACATTCATCGCCAAATATCCATCCATATTTGCGATAATTTCAAGAAGGATATCACTTTTGAACAGGTAAATTAAAGAAATTATCATTTATGTCACGAAGCCCGCCAAAACCAATGAAAAGTGAATGTTATTGGACCTCACGCGACACTAGCGCCTCTAGTGGCAAATTCACACGCGATAGCCCCCATTGGGTAGGTAAAGTTTTTGGAAGAAGTGTAAATTATATTTTTATGAAATAGAGGTCCCTCCAGGCATCACGAAACAGTGCAAAATATGTTTTTATTCCGTATGAATTTCCCGGAAAGATTTTTTAAATCATCGTTGTGACATTTCTTACCATTACCCGACCGCCGTACGGAACGTGGCCTTGGTATTCTAATGAAAAAAAAAAGGTTAGTTGTCACTAACCGTCAATGTCAACGGTAGGCGCCATATTGACAGCTGCTGTGACGTCACTTCTACTGTAAACAAGGCGTTACAAGTAACCGTTTTAAATTTTGACTTTACTTGTTTGGTTACTATGTACCTACTTATATTTACTATCCTAGTGACGTCACAGACCAAGCAAACATGGCGGTTAGCTTTTCAGCGGGAAAACTGAAAATAAAAATTTAAAAGTACTTTTTAGGGTATTTATCCCATTCATAATCCCATTTATCCCAAAATCGAAATAAAAAATCTTGTGATTCAATCCGACATAAGGATCATTTTAAACCAGATTAAAAAAAAAAAAAAAAAATAGAACCGACTTCAAACTCCGACAGCCTGTGAAGTTGGTGTCAAGTTCAATATAAGATAGTCATAGTTTTGGGGCGGTTCACTTGACACCGACTTCACATTCTGTCAGAGTTTGAAGTCGGTTCTATATTTTAATTTAAAAATATTTTTCGGCTATAGTTTCCAAACATGTGTACGATGGGACGTAAGTCTCAATGTAGTCTTTGAAATTGATGCTGAAATCATACACATGCTAACAAATTTCGAGGAGTTCCCTTATTTTTTCAAGGATCCCATCATCAGAACTAAACCAAATTAAAATGGGACCAATTCGGAGGTACAGTCAGCAGCAGAAGTAGATAAGCTGTCCAGGTGTTCAAAATGACCTACACACACCCTTAACGTCTTAAAAATAAGGTCGTGTGTAGGTCATTTTGAACACCTGGACAGCTTATCTACTTCTGCTGCTGACTGTACTACCTTTCGATTAAAAAAAGAATCATTGAAATCGGTTTATAACGAAATTGTTCGTCGACTTGAGAACCAACTCCTTTCTTTTCATACATACATACATAAAATCACGCCTTTTTCCCATAGGGGTAGGCAGGGACCACTTCTTTCCATTTGCTTCTTTTCTTTGCATTTGCTACCACTCTTGCATACTTCTCTCGCTTCTTCAACTTTCATCCCGTTTCGCATACATGCTCGTCGGTTTATAGGACATTACAGACCTAGGGCAGTGAATTCGTTAATGTCCCAGATCGCAGCTGCACGGAGAAAAAAGACACCTAGACTTTTGTCTCCGTGTAGCAGAATATTGTAAATTCAACTTGATTTATTGTATTATATGTGACAACTATATTTTTTTTACACATTACCAGAAAATATTATTAACTAGAATATTCTAGTATCAACAAAAATATGCCTTGTTGTAATAAGAAGAAATCTGTTAACCATAGCTGAAATCTGTTTTCCTACACCATAATCAAACTACTATACGATCTGGTAATATTGTAATTATTTTTTTCTCCGTGTGTTTGTGACCCGAACCGAAGGTGAGGGCCATAAATATGCGATCTGGGGCTTTACGAATTACCGCCCGTGGTTTGTCAAAAGTTTTACGTCTTGCCTTGGCCAGAAAGTGACATTTTCTCTCCGCGTAGCGGGCAGAAAATCACACTTTACGGCCATGGGTTACGTAAAAGTACTTTTTTTTCGTCCGTTCAAAATGGTGTAATGCTCTATTACCTAATAAGTACAATATGTATTTCATAAATGCTGTTTCCCTCAGGTCGCGCGTGCTGTGCCTCCCGCTGTACACAGTACTGTTGGCGGCAGAAGCCACACACGCCGACTACCTGCTGCTGGGCGGACCTGCCTACTTGCAGCATCTGCCCTTCCACAAGACCAGCCTCAAGGTACGGGGAATGTCGTGGGAGCCCGGAGGATGTGGGCGGCTCGGAACCGGGCATCTTTCGGATGACATGAGCCCATTTTAGAATACGCATTGCACGTGTTTTGGCGTCAATTTCAAGGACGTAACGACTCAAATAAAATCATTTAATCAGCAAAGAGACATTATTCGAGACACTTGGTCCGTGGGGTCCTAAAGCTCTTGATTTTTACAAAGAAATTTCAAAGAGATTAGTCGACGTCCCCAGGGACCGAAGAGCTGGCAGCTTCCTCGTTCAACGCTTGAGCATCGCTATACAACGGGGAAATGCTGCCAGCATCTTCGGTACTATGCCGCGGGGGGCGTTTTTAGATTTTGTTTAATTTTCATGTATTTTAAGTATAAGTAATTTTAAGTATTTTAGCTATTTTTAAGTAGTTTTAATTCTTGTTTAGTATATTGCAATGACATTTAAGTGAGATTTATCAGCAAATAGGCCACATCTGGGCACTTTTTCACGTCATTTCTAAAATTTGCACACGAATCCAGCATAGACTATATGCTTGGCCAAAAACACCTTCGAATTTCACACACGCAGTCGGTGTCAAATGAATCGACGCAATGCAGTCATATTCTTGACTCTCTGCTTATCCCAACGGAAAAAAGGCGTGAGTTTATGTATACATGGTGGGTCAGAAAATATGGCAAATAATTAACCCACAGTATCGGTTATCGATTCTAAGTATATTGTATAAGTCTTTAATTTTTTTTGAGTTGGTAAAAAAAAATATTTTGTATAGGATTCAGGCGTCGCTCACACAACCAATCCCATATACAATATTTTTTTTAAATGGTAAATTCAAATTGAATTTCGTACATAAGTAAACTTAAGAGATACGAGCCATTTTAAATAACGTTTGCATCACCCTTGGCCGTAAAGTGGGATTTTCTGCCCGCTACGCGGAGAGATAATCTCACTTCTCGGCCAAGGCAAGACGTAAAACTTTTGACAAACCACGGGCGGTAATTCGTAAAGCCCCAGATCGCATACTTATGGCCCTCGCCTTCGGTTCGGGCCACAGAAACCTGCGATCTGGGACATTTACGAATTCACCACCCTAGGTCTGTAATGTACTATTACAATGCAAATGCTCAGAAAGTCCCCTTTATGTTGGTAAACATTAACGCAGAAAGTATTACTTTCCTGCACGATTGTGCACACTGTGCGGGAAAGTAAAATGTCTATAGCGTCGAAACTAAAGTGATCTGAACAATAAAATTACAAAGTTGTATTTTAATTTTTTTGGGTGTTTTAAAATTATTAGCGCCTTAATAAATAAGACTTTTACTTCTTAAATATATATTTTATGTGTTTCCTCGCATGATGCATTGTAATAGTACATTACAGACCTAGGGTGGTGAATTCGTAAATGTCCCAGATCGCAGGTTTCTGTGGCCCGAACCGAAGGTGAGGGCCATAAATATGCGATCTGGGGCTTTACGAATTACCGCCCGTGGTTTGTCAAAAGTTTTACATCTAGCCTTGGCCAAGAAGTGAGATTTTCTCTCCGCGTAGCGGGCAGAAAATCCCACTTTACGGCCAAGGGTGATGTAAAACGTTGTATGACACTCATGCGAATAGGTAATTCCCAACTTGTGTCGGTGTAAAACACTCACTCCGCTCGTGTTTTAGAGCACCTCCACTCTTTGGGAATGACCTACTTTCCGCACTTGTATCATAAATATCTATTATCTCCAATTCGCAGGTGATCGAGCACCGCACCACAGACCTAGCGGCCCGCAACCAGACCACTCAGTTGCTTCTGTCCAAGAACTACACCGTGGCCGCCACTTTCCCTGATTCCGTCATGTACGCCCTCACGCTGTAAATGCGCGCTGGACCACAGGTACAAACTTAGTCTTTTGAATACTAATGTGACATGTCAGAAGGCAGCTATTTGAAAACAATTTCAAATATTAAATCCTCGAGTATAATAGGGATGACGACAGGGTGAAGAAATCGAAATTCTAATTAGTCCGTCAGTGAGGTAATAAAAAAATATTTGACACGTATTTTTTGTTTTATCAAATTAACAAATAATGTCTAAGTTAAAACGCATTAAAGTTGGAGAGTGCTAACTACGTCACCGTTAGGTATAAACCGTACCTAACCGTGACGTCACGCGACATTTCAACTCAATATATCTCCGTATAAGTTTGATTACGTGAAAAAAGAAAACATACGTGTCCAATACTTTTCAATAATCTTCCTGATAGACTGAGGAAAATAAGTTGTCGTCATCCCTATTCACGAATTGACCTATCCAAGAAGATCCAAGTTATACACCCATCAGTTTAGTAGATGAAAAGTTTTTTTTTATCAAATAAAGAATACATAACGCCGGCAAAAAAAACCTGGCTAACCTGGATGGTTGTTACTTCGGATCTTAGATTAAATAACTTGGCGTTAGTGCGTAAGTGTTAAATGGAATATCACTGAATGAACTAATGTTCATAAATATGTATACAATCAAGTTGTTCAAAGTTGTCGTTTCAGTCATGGAAAATTTAAATAACACATTAAAATTTTTCTGACTGAATTTTTGACTGGCAACTAAAACATGAAAAAAGTTAGTCCTTGCTGCTTTTTTATTGTTATCGTCGGAAATGTTGCCAGTTAAAAATCAGGCTTATAATTATCATTTTTACTAAAGTTACAATTGACAACATTTAATTTTTTCAACACCATTTTTTCCAAAATTAATTTGTAAAAAAACCCAAAATATTTTTCTGGTATCTCTAGATCACTATCTCGAAATGGTTTTTGATTGAAACCAATCGAAAAAAAATGAAATGTCAATTCCATCCAATAACAGTTTACTGAATATTCAATTTATAATTTCAATGGTATCCATGAAGATCAGACATGAATTTTCGGTGTAAAAGTCAAATGCCACGTAGTGATTTCTTAGTGATAGATCCTTTTATCGATACTTGTCTGCTGGACTTATGATCACTCCCTGGTTCATCGATAAACATTTCCTTCCGTGTCAAGAAACAAACAGATATAATGAGCAAAAGATTTGAGAATCTTTACTTTAGTTGTTTTTGAATTCGACCAGACCAAATAGCAATTCAAAGATGTGTTCAGTCCCCAATCCGCACTGGGCCCGCGTGGGGACTATAGCCCAAACCCTCTCGTGATGAGAGGAGGCCTGCGCCCAGCAGTGGGACGCAAATAGGCTGTAGTAGTAGTAGATCAAATAGCTACAAAACAGCAGCTTTATTTATTGCAATCTAAATTTTTACGTTATGTTTGCGAAATAAATACACATAACAATGAAATAACTTAATTAAAAAACTGTAACAAATGTAGTCGCTAATAAACTACACAAGTTTATCTAACATTGAGAAATTTCTAAAATATTAGACCTGTCGATATTTACCTTGGTATTAAAAGTATGGTTATTTGACTTGTCTTGACATGGCAGAATTTATCGATGATTTTTAATGCTGAAGTTATGGTTTTTTCAAGAGTCGATTTTAACTTGACAGTATAACAAGATAAATGATTTTAAAAGATATGTTATACTTTTGAAATCGTTTATTTTGCAATTGACGAGTTAAGAGCAAATTCGTGGTTTACTTTTCATTAAATATGGCAGCTGCATGAATATTATTTAAATATTTCTTTTAATGGTTGTGTTAAACGTCTGAGATTGACAGTCGTCATCCTATATACCTATTTAGCTTGCTAAAGAGGTCTCGTATAGTGAAGCCGCGTCAATGTGTCCGTCAGCATATGTCGTGCGACTTGTCGATAAAACCATATACATCGATAGGAAAGCACTACTTGGACATTAATTGCACCGAAAATGATTATCTGTTCTCATTGCTCACTGTAAGATTGCAAGAATCCTTTTTTTAGATGCCAAATGGCTGTCTTCAGATTATTTTGGAACGAACACTTTTTTATGTACAAAACTATACGTATCGGGTTTATATTATTACAAAATATTTTCTTACAGCAATGTCTGCAACTTACATTATTTGCTTTAAAAAAAAAGCTAGTTATATCAAAGATTTGTGAAAATAACTTTGTCTTTGTGGTAAATATCGTGTCATTAATATGTTATTATTCAAAAGACTAAGAATATTAGGTTTGAACCTGTGATTTGACTGCAGTGTACAGTCGCCAGCAATAATATATGATGGGGAGACGGCGTCATAATTATCTGACATGATCTTACTGGTATCGTGTTAGATGTTTTAGAGGCCGTTTCTTCATCATGATTTTTTGCCGGCATCTCGATAATGTGATGTATCTCAAGTGATGATTGCGAACAAAGTATTTTTGTCAAGTGCCTTAGGACTCAATTTAAGTTTTGGCTGATTTTGCCGCAATTTTTCATCTAAATCATACCTTGACTGTGGTCAAATAATATAAGCTACGCATAAAATACGTAAGAGTATTCATATTTTGTCCCCATATTTGGTTCTCATTTGTTTATTTTAGGAATGTATTTTATTGATTACAATGTCTGTAATTTTGTAAAAAAGTCATGTCAAAGTATTCAAACGTCTCGTGTTTTAGTTGGCTTTTAATTTGAAACTAAGATTCTTTTTATGATTTACGATGTGATTGAACTATTCAAGGCAATGATATGAATGAAAATCGGCAAAGCCACCCGGCTAAGTGCTCATAAACACTGATTAGGTAGTTCCGAATGAACACTTGCACAATTAAACGAATTGTATGAATATTTGTATGAAGTCGACAATAAGCCGAGGTTGTATTGTATGGGAGACGCGTGATGCCATATTTTTCTATAGCTCACTCACTATACGCACAATGTTTGGATGCGATGGATTGAAGTCTAATTCGACGTGTTTTTTTATTATTGTAATGGCAGCTTATTTTGTTTATACAATGTAGATTTTCTATATCTTGCCGTCATTTTTTTAAATTGAAAATTAGCTTAAGTCTGTTTTAATATCAATATAGGATCAAAATGAAAAGTATAAAGAATTTTAGCACTGAAATAATCATCGCATCCTGCGGAATACACGATGCTTTTTAACAAATCACTCGATTGTATGATCTACGAAAATCTGTAATCAATTAATATTGGATAAAGCTTCCAAGGTTTTATTTGTTTTAAAAGTTGCAATTATTTTTTGTCAGGGTTGCCATTTTCTATTTTGTAATAAAAAATCAGATGACCTAATTGTAAAAATATTTGTGAAAGGCAAACAACTGGTTGAAGATAATTTGAAAAGTCATTTCCGAAGCTTTTTTGATTAACTTATGTTCAAAATAACATTGGCTTATTAATATTAGATAGGGAGTTAGCACATATACACAAAATTTAAAATTTTACACGCATTTTTGGACAATCTGTCCACTCTAGGCAACTATATAAGCGATTTACGTTTTAATTGTAATTTTAATAATTATGTTAATTTTATTGTGTATTTAGTGTATTACGAGATCAGTATTGTCCATCCAGGCTATTCGTATGATTTTCATTCCAATAAGTCTCCTGTGAAGATTCGTAACTGCTAAGAATTATTTAATTTTATTATTCACGATATTATTTTTTATATTTTAAAAGGTTTGCCGAGTCATTCCATTTCTTTTTATTGATTCCTCTCTAATTATAATTTTTAGAAGACTGAATTACGGATATTATGTTATAAATCACACGACGAACATATTTTTTTACGATATTTAAGTGAATGATTTAATGAATTATCTCAATTAATAAGTGATTACAATGACAATGAACAATTTTATCGATTAAATTATAATTTAGTTGGGTAGATAATTTTAAGATGTTTCGTGCTAGGTTTAGTTGTACGCGCTCAATTTTTCTCCAATAAATGGCTTTAATGATATGAATGTTTTTCCTTTAAATCCATTTTAAGTCCTTTTAAGGTTTTCAAGTGCTAAGCCCACACCCTTCCCACACCTCACAAACTTCGTATTAACGCAGTCACTGTCACTTTCGAACTTTCGCAAGGTGTCACATCTGTCATTAAGAAAATATTGCAACGCACATGTGCGTTCAAGGCGCTGCGGGAAAGTCAGCAAACCGCATATATGCGTCGGTGGCAGTGAATGCGTTAAAATGTAGGTGGATAATTCCACAGCAGCGCACGGCTACACTACGCACGGGCAATAAACTAGACCACCCTCTCCAAATGTCCGCCATGTCCGGTCCTGCGCGGTATAGATTAATTTGACTCCTGCGACACACCAGATTCTCATCATCATCATCATCATAATTTCAGCCGAAAGACGTCCACTGCTGGACATAGGCCTCACCCAAGGCTCGCCACTCGGACCGGTCCTGTGCTACTTGCTTCCACTGGTTCCCCGGGACCTTCACGAGGTCGTCGCTCCATCTTGTCGGAGGCCTACCGACAGCTCGTCTCCCGGTTCGCGGGCGCCACTCGAGAACTTTCCGGCCCCATCGGCCATCAGTCCTGCGAGCAATGTGCCCCACCCACTGCCACTTGAGGTTCGCAATCGGGCTATGTCGGTGACCCCAGTTCTACTGCGGATATCCTCATTTCTGATTCTATCACGCAGAGAAACCCCGAGCATAGCCCTTTCCATTGCCCTCTGAGTGACTTTGAGCCTTCTTATGAGACCCACCGTAAGCGCCCACGTCTCGGAACCATAAGTCATCACTGGCAACACACACTGGTCGAAGACTTTCGACTTAAGACACTGCGGTAATTTGGACGAAAAGACACTGCGAAGCTTCCCGAACGCTGCCCAGCCGAGTCGGATTCGACGATTGACCTCTTTCTCGAAGTTGGACCTACCTAACTGGACTGTTTGTCCCAGGTATACATAATGGTCGACAGCTTCGAGCGCAGAGCCTCCGATTATTACGGAAGTTGGCACAACATGGACATTAGACATAATTTTCGTCTTGTCCACCAGATTCTGTTTGTCGGCAAATATAGAGGATAGCTGGATGAAAGCTGGATAGCCTTATTCAGGTTTAGTAATTTCAACTTGATTCGAGTTAGAGGGAGGATAGCCCGAGGTTACCGGCTTGGATCAAGTCGGCCTTAACCCTTCGTATACGGATACGTGCCAATGACAGTCGACTATCAAAAGAACCGTTAGATTCAAATTCGATGAAATTTACATTGACATCGCATAGTTTTGTCGGGCGATTTTGATCGGGTTGAAACTAAAATGAAACCTTTTAATTGGGTATTATATTATTTATTCATGTATATTTAATATAATCTTGTCGTCGAATTTACAATAACCGATTTTAACATCCAATCCAACTAACCGACGTGTGATGACACATTACGCTAGAAATTCGTTACTCTTCTTGATTGATAACCATAGTTTATTTATAATTTATAAAGCGGTTCATGATATTTGTGCGAACACACTGAAACGTCAACAGACGGAACTAAACTAAAATAAAATATCTATAATAATCAACTAGAAATAAACTTTAATTGTAATTATTGCTTTTAAATATCCATCATACGATAAAAAATAAATGGAAGAGCTATTCAAATGAATACAAAATTATTTACATCTACTAATACGGCGAAACATGATCTAGAATACAGTGCAAGTTTCATACGTTTGCAATTAAAAAACAACTTTAAAAATTATAGTGGCTATGTTTGCCTTCAAAATTCCGTCCCACTCTTTCATTTATGTGTGAAGGGTCAGAAATATCGACATAAGCCTAAGATCTTAGGCCTATTTAATTAAATAAAAATAATAAATTTTAATAAACTAGGCACCAAAAATTACAAGAGCACGCTAATACCGAGCCTAACCATAAGGTTTACTTACTTATATACTATTAATAACATTGGCTAAATTGTGAATGTGGCAACCGTTGCCATTCTTACTAGACTTATTGAGCATTTGAGCCGAAATAACCTAAAAGATGGAATCTACTGATGGCTCGGAAACTCATCTCATTTTGAAACATAGTTATTTTTTTATTATATGTTCTTTATTTGTACATTAGTCAATGTTATTATTAGTATATCCAACGTATTTCCCATTTAGAGTACAGTGAGCGGGCTTCAAACTACTGTTGCGGTGAAAAATATTTTAGCAATTTTTGAGCTTTGGTCCCAATCCATCTATAATTCCACGCTCATCGACCCTTGGAGTTTTATTTAACAACGCCAAAGCCTTTTGCAATAATAATAGGATTTGATTGCAATTACACAGTGAATTTGTCATTACTCATTAGGATTACAACTTTGGCAATTTTGCCATTCTAGTAATTTTCACATAAGTAACTAAAAAAACTTTGGTGTGTAAATTATAAATAGGTACATAAAAAGTAGATAAAAAAAATCTAGCTGCCGCATACACAACGCTATGTTGAAAAAAATCTGGAATGAAACTAAATGCATCGCATATACCTTGAAACATACAAATTAAAGTAAAACTCAGGAATAATAATTTTAATACATTACAAAATGTATCTAAATAAGTACATATATTAGTGTACAAGTCACGTCGTTCCTTTTTATAATTTACAAGGATTTATTACACCTATTGATAACACTTAATTACTTGACACTACTACAGTTTGAAGCGGGTATAAAAAATATTCTATTTATAGTAAACACCGAACATCAATTTTAATCGATATTCTATAGTAACACGGTCTAGTCCACTACAACCTGGTGTAAAGGTACATTTTGACTAATCATACGTTCCTACTCGGGATTTTTACATATTTAATTTACGTTTGGGAAAATTTCGTGGCGCTCTAACCGTATATAGATACAATTTATTGAAATATTGTCAGTGCGATGTACAGAATAGACACGTCCAACATAAGTGTGTATCAATTTTTTTCACTTGAGTTGATGTCAGCCACTTAACTTTTAGAACGTCAAAATTATTCCAAATGTCGCACCATTTTGATATATAGGTAGGTATAAGCATAACTTGAACAAAGGCGCTAAAAACTTTACTATTTCAGTAAATACGATTTGAACACCAGAAAATTAACCCCGTTATCCTAGTAGTAAAACCAAGTTAACAACTTACTATAATTACCTTCTATTTGATTTCTTGGCGCTCAATATGTATATTTGATTCTTATCTAGGACAATTGAGCGGATAGTATTATGTGCCAGCCTATTTTAGGGTTTTATGAGTCCCCAGTACGCACGGCGTTTCTCAACTTTTCATACAAACGTAGTTTCGCTTTTATTCCCCAATTACTAAACAGATTGACTCGAAGCTTGGTACACATAATAAAATCATTATTGTGAGTGTTCGAAATTAGTAAAAGTCGTTGTAAAATAAAAATACAATTAAATTACAGCCAAAATACTGAATTTTGAAGTCTGTATGGAGGAAACTAAAATGGTCCTAGTTTATTTGTTATTCAATTTATTACAATCAAAGTGTATTTCGGACACTAATATCTCTGCTCCACTATTACCTGTAAAATTTGGTGCCAATCTGATAAGTAGTTTGCGAAATAAAACGTAACTACGTTTGTATGGAGAAAGGAGCTTACTGGGGACTCTTAAATAAATCCTTTACGCGCTACTGTTACGGGGCAAATGTCCATTGAATTACTAAAATAGTAACTCCAAGAAAAGTATCTCATATGGGAGAATTGTGGTACAGTACAACATATTATACAAAAACAAACACTGAAACTCCGTATCTGTTGTATTGACACAAGAATTGACCTGAATATAAACAGTACATAAGTATATTTCTCACCAAATTAGCATTCTTGTAGTGGTAGGGACTTTAATACGTCGTCACTGTGGTGCTAATAGATTTACTTACTCATGGAATTAGCTACTATCACCAACAACAACAAAAAGCAAATTTCTCTGCCAGTAACTGTAGAGTGAAGAGTTTAGCAACAATCTTACAAGTGCATAAGTACTCACGCAAGTGTATAAGTAATGTATAATGCATCTTATTGTGTTGCAATACTTTCTAGTATTGAAGCATAGATGAGCCGGATCGATTTGTAAAATTAGTTACCTGTACTTTTTATAGTCAAGAATTGGAATAAAAATAACTTTATCCTTGAATTTCAACAAACCATGACAGTGACAAGGTATTCAAGAGGCCCAAGAATGATTTGGAACTACACGTTCATAATATTCTATGGCAGTAGATGCTATTCCTAAGCATGCAGTTAGTATATGGTAAAAAATCGAGACTGAAGTATAATGAATGCAAATAACCATGTGTGTTCTGATACTGTGTAATCTCAATTTAGAAGAGGTTTTTACCTTTTCAAATCTCTATAAGAATGATTGTAAAATATTAAAATAAATACATTGAAGGAATGTAAAGTGAGCGTTGGTACAAAGAAGAACCTTTTATTACAATAGTTCTACAAAACATAAAAAATCTCATCAATATTTAAATGAGTCGATTTCGTATGTCATTACTACTTTTTAACATTAGTTTTTTTTATATTGCAAATAATTTCAAATTTTTAACCGACCTCAAAAAAGCCTGGCGTCTTAATGAATCCATTTTTAATGGGCTTTTTAAATATGCAACGATGAATTATTTTAGTATGATTAATACTAGAACTTTCAAGTTTTTCGAAGTCGGTTTGATTGCTTATATATCTGCCACACATAATATCATGTGATAATTATTCATTTGTTGATATGCACCGCAAAGCTGATCTCGCATCCATTCAACCGAGGGAAAGAGACACATCATATGTTAGAGTAACACACCTGTGTTAATCAGACGGTAGCAACGTGACTTTCACATCAAAACCGTATAAGAGTTCAACAATTCTAATACCCACACTTCCAATAATAACATTTATAAATATTTACAGGTTTGGAGCAGTGAACCAACCACTATCGGACGTATATTAATAAATTACGTGTGATTTAAGTAGGTTTAATAAGTAGAAAACATATTCTAACGTCTTCACAAGTAGGTAAATAGTCGAATTGCTACAAAATATTCAGCCAAAACTTTTGTAAATCGTGAGAATGCTTCAATTTATCTACATATTCAAAACATTGACTTGTAAATGTCAAAAAAATCTAAATATACGAAAAATGTAATCTTAAGAATGTATATCTGTCAAAAAACGGTCTAAAATGACTCAGTAATAAATAAATTTCGTTAATTTTGTTCGATTATTTAGTGTTAAATCTGGTTCATTGCTCCAAACCGAGGTTCTTAACCGTTCTGGCAAGAATCTGCCAGCATCCAATATCATTGCAGGAAGTTTTGATTGAATTGGGGAACGAAGTTGTTGTTCATGGGCGGTTGGAGCGGGTAGGAGGGGCTTAGGGGCATTAGGGGGGGTTTGGCGGGGCTGTTTGGGCTGGACTTTAGCTGGTTTATGGTTGGAGCGGGGCCGGCTTTAGGGGACCTAGGGGCTAGGAGGTTATCTACATCGATGTTGATAGCGCCTTTGGTGTCAGCCCAGGTGGCACCTAACTTTGTTGCGGGTTTGGTGTTGTTTTGAACTGTTGAAACTGGCTGGAGGAAGTCGGTCGACGGTTGAATACCTGTTTAGGAGAGATTGATAAATAGGCTGTTGTTTTTGGATTTTTCGCTTCTGTGGTTAGTTAGGTTTAGCTTGGCTATGGATATTTCGCAATATAACAGCGTATTTATGTATTATTAGAGTAACATTCACACAATGAATAAATTCTTGCTGCACATAACGTCATATTTTATCAAAGACGTCAAAGCAAAACATGTAACGTCATTGTTGTATTAAAAAAAAAACGTACAGTCTCCACCAGAAACATATGGAAGCAAACAAGGTGATCGTTAATATCCGAACGCGATCTTATTTTCAAGACGTTAGAGTGCATGTTCAGGTATTTATGATCACCATTGTTCGTTCACATATATATAATAATTCACAGATAGCGACTGTACACAAAATGGGAAACAATGGGATGAGAAAAATACGTATAGCAATTGTAATAAAATGTTGAACAGTTTAAACTCTGATTACGTTAACATAAGTATATCTACGCATTATAAATGCTCATTTATTAAAGTGTTCAACATAATTTGAAAGCAAAATACACGTGACCCCAAAAAAAGAATGTAGGTATGTACAGTCAGCAGCAGAAGTAGATAAGCTGTCCAGGTGTTCAAAATGACCTACACACGCCCTTAACGTCTTAATAATAAGGTCGTGTGTAGGTCATTTTGAACACCTGGACAGCTTATCTACTTCTGCTGCTGACTGTACCTATATGTTTTCATTGACTAGCCAATCGATATATACACCAAATATATGGAAGGTATACATATTTGAGAGCCAAAGACATGCTTGGCTTTATTTGCAGCAATATTTAGTTTCGTTGCGACATTGAAACATACTGACAATTAAAATATTATTATTGAATGCTGCTAATGCGTAGAAAGAATTACTTCATCGTCTGTGGTATAACACGGTAGGCTAGTAAAAAAATTGTAAAAAAATCGGATTGAATGGAATTGGAAATAATTTAACAAACGCACATATAAATTTTTTATTTACTTAATAAATGTTTCGGTGGGTTCACAAATTTCCAATTGTAGCCACAAAACGAGAACAAACATAATACGTCCAATAATACATTTTCATACAACCCTTTTTGACAAGCGACATAATTATTCCAAATATTTTTTTTTCGTTTACAACAATACTTTTAACATTAATGTAACACCGATATGAAATGGCCCGATAATACATAGCACAAATGGATATAAAGTTCATATCACCGAAGAAGACACATCACTACATATTATAAAATAATAAAAAACCGGCCAAGTGCGTGTCGGGCCACGCGCAAATTATAGGGTTCCGAAGTTGACGATGCCCACAGTACCTTTCTAAGACTTATTAGCATCTAGCTAGCCTGTGGTATGACGTGCCCGCCCGACTCCCCTGCCGCTCGAGAAAAATCATCATTATAAGTTGGTCGACTATTACTCGTAAGTTTGTACAGCCTACTTAGCTCTGATAGTTTTCCTTTCAACTACGTTATATATGCCACAACCGTGATTTTTTTCAGCCATCCAAATACCACCATTTAGCTGGCAGGGGGGGGGGGGGGACACGTGACTCTAACAAAAAATAGCACTTTAAAGCTTAATATTTCACAAACGCATCACTTAATCAAAAAATGGTTTTAACAAACCCACAATATTTTTTCGAGACCTATTCAACGATATGCCGCACCATGGGGTATGCAAGAAAAAAAAATTACATCCCCACTTTACGAGTAGGGGAGGTACCTTATAAAAAAATATATTTCAAAATTTTATTGTACCACTTTGTCAGCATAACTAATATGCATATTCATGCCAAATTACAGCTCTCTAGACCTAAGCATCTCCGAGCAATAGTGCGGACAGACGGACGGACATGGCGAAACTATAAGGGTTCCTTATGGACTTCGGAACCCTAAAAACCATTAATTAATTAACCCCTCAATGGGGACTATCGTTTCTTTGCTCACCAGTTGGCGCCACTGTCGACTAAAGTCCAGAGGTATAGCTGTCAAAGGCGACTTTATACGATCGGCGCCGAAACAAAGTTTTAAATCTTGAATCTCATTAAGTTTATTAATTACTAGCTTTTCCCCGCAACTTCGTATGCGCAGAAATATTAAAATGAAAAAACCCGTTTTTTCCCGTTCCCGTGGGAATTTCGGGAAATCCTTTCTTAGCGGATGCCTACGTCATAACATCTATACCTGCATGCCAAATTTCAGCCCGATCCGTCCAGTGGTTTGGGCTGTGCGTTGATAGATCACTATGTCAGTCAGTCAGTCACCATTGAGTTTTATATATTTAGATAAATAACTATCATCATATCGAGTAACTATGCCGCAATGTTGTGCAGTTCCGTTTTGTTCAGTTTTTTATTGTTTCGAAGCGTTCACATTCATCGCCAAATAATACTCTTTTGCGATAATTTCACGAAGTCAAGGAGATCAGTTGTGAACAGGTAAATTAAAGAATTTGACATTTTATGTCACAAAGCCCGCCAAAACCAGTGAAAAGTGAATGTTATTGGACCTCACACGCGATAGCCCCCCATTACTTAACACCAGGTAACCCGCATGCTCGTTTGTCGGCTTTAGGCAAAAAAAGAAACCCCGCCGCGTGCGTTTGTCTGCTCCCAATAAACTTGAAAACTACTGAACGAATTATCATGCGGCTTTCACTAATAGAAGATAGAGGGATTCATGAGGGAGGTTTAATTTTCGATCTGCTACACGTGCGAAGCTATGGCGGCGGTTCGTTAGTAAATAATACAAAAATAGACTGACACCCAACTCAATTCCTATATTATTATATTGAACTGTTGCGATGTGACCAAGCGATAGAATAGATCACGATAGTTTGTGTGTGTTTTTTACTAATAGAACCTTTTGAACTTTATATTACCGGGCTATATTGCCATAGTAAGTTAAGACCGTAAAACTAACATAACATATATTATTCGCCATTTTTCACAAGTCCCAGGCATTTTAGTGTTACGTCACAATTGCGACTTTTTGAGTGATTTTATAGGACTTTACACATTAATTTCATTATTTTTTTAATGCTATGGACTATATGTGATTATTTATTTTATACCAAGAGAAAGGGATTTGTAAGTTTTTCATCAAACCAGATGGAGGTGTCGACAATCGGAAATGTTTTAGTTCGAGTTATTGTTATTTTATTTTTATCTTATCTTTTATCTTTCGGCCAATTATTTACATTTACAACACATTGCACATGATCTTTTTAAAACGACCTAAAAAAATCCTGACCACTACAAGTACAGTCAAGGGCAGATATATGTATTCAGCCAAGGCGGCAAAGTATGTAAACAGCAATTCCAATGACGTGGCGACAGATTCGATGTATACATATTTTGACACTTTTAAAGAGTACAAATCTTTGCCTTTGATTGTACATATTTTACTAACTAAACACATCCATCACATTCATTTAGATTACATTTTTATTTTGTGCTTATGTTTAAAAACTTATTTCGGCGTAATCCTCATAAACAGGAGAATTTAGTAATTTCAAGTCTCAGCCAAAAAGGTATTTCGTACGGCCCTTAATACCCAGTGTGGGTGAAAATAGCTAGATTTGGCCCACTGCTTATTTACGAACTTATTACTAACATCTGAATTTGGGTTAATAAACTATTTCTTGTTGTTATTCTGTCCCATTCGTCAGGGGACAAAATGAGAATAGTTTCTTAGATCAATTGTTACAACATAGACTTTAATAAAAAAATATGCTTAGAAGATGCCTGATAAAGAAAGGGATTGAAAATTACAAGGAAATCCCACATTTGGTGGATTTAAACCCATATAATTGCTGTTTTAAAGTGACCTAGGACACTTTGTAGCCATGGCAACTTGCGAACGAAAATGGTTGATTCACTCCTTTACATATTACATTACTATTTATTCTCAAGGTATTTTCAGTCGAATTCTTACAATCCACGTTTTTAGATAACCATTATTGTGAATTGTACGTATTGCCACAAGATTAGAAGTTACGCACACAACAGCATTCCATTTCGTAATGACACCGCGATTTTTAATTTACTGTTCTTTTTTTCTGGACCAAGATCAAAGGCAATACTCATTTTTGAAGTAACGAAATTTTCTTTATGGGCTTAAGCATAGAGAAATGATACAAGAAGAGTGGCAGAGCCCATACTGTAGTGCGTGCTCCGGAACACGGGTTAACACTAGATCGACATCTAGCGTCCAGTGGCTGAACCCCGATTACCCGACCGTTTAGCAGTTGCTACCGCTACTTGAAGCTAGATGGCGCGCCGAACGCAAAGTGTATTTCTAAACAATTTACAACTAATATAATAACTAGAACTTTTTTGAAATACTCTTATTACACAGAGACTTCGAGTTGTAAGTTGTAAACTGTTAAGCAATAAAATATGCTTTGCGTTCGGCTCGCCATCTAGCTTCAAGTAGCGGTAGCAACTGCTAAACGGTTGGTTATCAGGGTTCAGCCACTGGACGCTAGATGTCGATCTACTGTTAACCCGGGTTTCGGAGCACGCACTACAGTATGGGCTCTGCCACTCTTCTTGTATCCTATGGCTTAAGTGTGTACGCGTACTCGCTAGCTTGGCTATGCGGCCCGTTTACAGGAATCTGGTACCAAAACTCAACAAAAATATAACTAACTTGCTCTATTCGTACCGATAGCGGTTCTTTATGTAGTTGTGTGTGTTAACTTACTCTTGTAGCAATACTAGTACATAAACTTGATTTTACTCTGTGTGCGCTGCTTAGGTAATTATTTCCATAGACTACAGTTGTTACCAAAGAGCAACCAATATAATGCAAATATAAGGTAACAGGTCTGATAAATGTGCATATGAATAAAAATATATCAGAGGTCCTGTTATTACGTATCTTTGATTCTTCACATGGCACATACGTATATGTTTCATATACGTATATAGTCTTGCATATACTCTACAAAGTAACCAGTAGTGCTAAGGGCAAAAATATGTATACAGAAAAAGCGACAAAACAATGACTTGGCAATAGAGTCGCTGCATTTTATTTTGATACTTTGGCAGAGTACATATTTTGCACTTGAGTGGTCCTGCGGACATTTTATGTATGAAGTTTTTTCCATCTTAAAAACCATCAAAACATACAAAATTACTACAGACACTTAATTGTATAACACACAACATTGTATATATGACACAAAATACATTTCTCTTAGGCGTATTTTCCTTATATAACTATTGAAATATGCTGACTAACAATCAGAAATTAATGGCATTCCGCCAGAATAATGTGTACAGCTTGGCATAATGGAGTGTTACTATGTACTTGGTCGAGACAAGACAGGTAATTTAACTTTAAAATTACTTTTAGATCTTATATTTTTGTAGTGAATTATTCAGTCGAATACTAATGCGCGTGAAGCTCTTACAATTTTTAATTCAACTTTATTATTAGATTACATTATTACTTTAGCGGCAAAATTGCCAATTGCCATCTTATTTCATTATATATATTTTTTTTCATTTTATTCAGTCAAATTCTTCAATAATTTTACAATCCTTTTCAAACAGTTTCAAAGTCTAAGAATCGTAGTCTTGTCTCACCTGCGAATTCACTTGCGTACCTTCTTCGAGTAGGACGTCATAGTGATTTCATTGGTCCAAAACACTTCGTGATTAGACAGCAGCTTCGAGCAGTGCTGACATTTGTCCTCCACGTTTTCAGGCCAAGCTGTACACAAATTCTAGTCTTCCTCCACATCACCTAAACTCTTCTCCAGCAGGGATAGTACTACGGAAGCGTAGACGCCCGTTTCCGGTTTCGAGCCTAGTTTTGTGGTCGCGTCGACTGTTGACGCCATATCTCCGAGCCAAGCTCTTAGCTCCAACATGGGAGTGAAGAATTCGCTTCGCAATATAGAAGGGGGTAAAGCTATGATCACGCTTGCAAGCATACCGATGACGCACACTTGTATTTTAGGATCCGGTGTGTATCTCATGTAGAGAATCATTTGGACGACCTCCCAACAGTAGCTCGAGCATTTTGGGCAGTTCTTAGAAGCCACTATAATATTGCCTACGACTTGTAAGTATCTGTGTAGTAACACGTTGTCGATGTCCTGTTTCATGGTGTGATGGTTTAAGGTCAGTTGGCGAGTCCCGAAACCGTAGACTAGAGGGTAGAAGAAGCTGTCGGACACGGCAGCGAATTTGTTCTTAGTGGCTTTTGAGAATGGATGCTGTTGTTTGGAGTGGAAGTATCTAGTTTTATTTATAAGTCTGCGCCTTATTATTTCTTCGGGTGAAGGTTCTTCTTCTTCAGTCGTCACTGTTGGTTCGATTATTTTTGGTTCCTGCTGCGGTGTTATATCTGCTATGCGATTGGCCGCTTCCGATAGGACATCGAGCATAAAGATCTTTGTAGCTATTGAGTATCTCCCGACGTCTGTGTGTATTTCTTTGCACACGTGTTCCGCTCCAACTTTAGGCTGGCTGCAAATGATCGCTACTGCGGTGTCCAGTTTGACCCTATCGAAATCGTCCACGTGGAATTTATCGTCTAAATGTATGAACAGATCTAGGAGCTCTTTAGCTAGTTTAGGATCTTCGTTTTTGAGCTGTTTCGTGATGAGTTCCTCGGCTGATTCGACAGCGGTCTCGAAAACCTCCGCGTCTTTGGCTTCGGTTATCAATTCTATCAAATCTCGAACGTAAGCCGGACGGTTACGATCAGAAATAGCTATATCATTGCTCATGTCATACGGCTGTAGGTCATCATCAGAATCTAAATCTTCTTGTAGAGTTTTGATTTTATCCAAAGCATCTAATTTAACAGAGATTATAGTTTTCACTATATCTTTAGTTTGCTCAGGGCTTTTCACGGCGCACGTAGTTATAATGTTATCTCTGTTCAAATGATCTCCATCTATAACTTTATTTGCTATCAAATCGAGAATGCCTTTTAAATCTATAGGTTTCAGTTTGAAATCTTTAAGCGCTTTCATTTTAGGATTTAAGAGACACCTGTTACTTAGATCTTTTAGCTGATTGTGTATTTCCTCACATCTCTCGCCCATTTCCTTGTAATCGAAGTTGAGTTTCTCTGCCGCTTTGTCAGTATCATCTAGCTGAGCGAGCAACTTTAGTATAATTTCGATCGTCGCCATTCCAACACACCTAAACTCTTGCGATAGCACATCTAGATGCTTCGACATTCCTTTGAACAGTATTGTCTTCATTTCGTTCACTTCCCAATCTACTTTAGCCTTCAAATGTATTGTCACAGAGTATTTAAAAGCCAGAACCAGCAATTGTGAGATATACATGTGTTGCGTTATGTTTGAGACGTTGGCATGCTTGACATCTGACCATACTCTGCTCAGTTTTAACAGTAATTCTGTCAAAACTTCTAGTTTTGTCGTTGATAGGTAGTATATCAAGTTCTCTACAATTACCGTCGATTTATAATCCTTCGGTTGGATGTACAGTGGTATTCTGAAGGTAAGAATTTCCTTCCAGTCTTCATTTTTATCGAAGTTATCACCAATTAGGTGTAAAATAGATTGCTCGGACTTTGTATAGTCTATGGGTGACCGGTGTAGTAGAGTCAAAGCTATACAGTCTATACCTTGCCTATTTAAATGGAAGAACATTTTCTGTATTAGTTTACGCCTCAGAAACATGGTTTCACTTTTATAGCTCGACCAAGCTATAAGCGTGTCTACGAATTTGGAAACGGCGTCAGAGTTGCCGCTCATATTGTAGTTTATGAGCACTTTCGACACCAAAAACGATAAAAACGAGATGTCATATTGTACTTTTTGAGTATAACTCGATTCACACATGAAATCCATAGCTCTGATTATGTGGAATATTAAATTGTACGAATAGGCTTCATGGGATAAGTTCTTAGGGGTATTTCTTTCTAATTTATTAGCAACCCTTTCGGGTAGCGATACCAGTAACTGACAATAGTTCTCCCATTCATTTCTATGATTGTATTGTTCAGTGATGACCTCAAAATCGGTGTTACTGCAGTCAATGATGGCTGTCAACACTGCATCACTTTTCACATACTCCGTTAATATACCAGCTAAACCATTCAGCGTAGCTTCATCGGTTTCATTCTTCAAATACCCACACAGCACTGCGAGCGTCTCTTGTGAAACTTGGAAGCTTTCTTCCACCGTAAAAAGACACTGTATATCCTTCTTTAACACCGGCCAAGTTGGTAACAACACACGCACTATGGTACTTAAACACCGGAGTAGTAACTCTAACACTTCACTGTTGATCACTTTTTCATCGACTCCCATGAGTTTTTGCACTGTGATAGGGCCGGGTAGCTTGCACCGTAGATGTTCGAATCTCGTTCGCAGTATAGACTCGTCGCGTGCGCTTTTTACGCGCTCTGCGCTTTGCAGTGCATCTATGAATGTCCTCAGCTCTTGCAGTAGACCGGTCTGTTCACTTTCTGGAAATGAAAAACACCTGAATGTGCCCAAAACTGTATTTACACTAGTCAACATTTAACGTCGCATGCATTGGTGGGGGGTCACGTGTATTTTACAAAAAACGCAAGCGTGTGAGCGCAAATAATGAACTTTGAATAAAAATAGATTCAAAGTATATTTTTGCACTTTGGATAGTAACTATAGATCATAAAGAGATCTAGTTTATTTACGCAAGTGTGTTCGTATTAAAAAAATACCGTGCTCAACGAATTTGTACCCTATTTGATGCAAATACTATTTAATATAACTTTTGGACTATGGTTAACGACAAAGAGATGTTTACACTTTTACACTCTATTCTGTTGTATTAAGGTCCAAAAGTGTGAATATCTTTTTGATGTCGACTGTACAATTTGCAAAAATATATCACCACACGACGTGCTCATAATAACTGATTGCATACAAACTTTTGTCATTATCACTATCAAAACGAATCAAACGACATTCCACAAACTAAAATCCATCGAGCCGCCACAGAGCGGGCTAAAGAAATATACATATACCTACTCGAAAAACATAACCGTTCTCGCGCAGTCGGGTAAAAATGGAACACGTCTATGTTATTCCAATAAAGCCGTGTTAAATAGAGATCTTCTACTATCTAAAGTCCCGCGCCTTCACATTTCAAAACGCTTCATTTTTTTTTATTATTATTTAAAAAGCACCACCAACACTCTCAACGCATAGTTGATGGCGGTCTCAGCACGCACACATGTGTTGAGAGTGTTGGTGGTGCTTTTTAAATACATTGAAGCGTTTTGAAATGTGAAGACGCGGGACTTTAGATAGTAGAAGATCTCTACTTCTGAGCAGGTTGTGCCATGATATATTTTTGCAGTGTCTGAGTAAAAAGGCGTGGGCTCACCAGTGGGCAGAGTGGGCTGCGTGGGCTGCAGCGTGGCGGTCGACAGCTGGGTGGTGAGTACGTCGAGCGGCGAGAAGGTTGGCTGCGCGGGCGCCGACAGCGAGCTTAGTAAGTCCAGGTTCGATGCCGGTGCTGGCACTGGAGATGGAGAAATATTTAAACCTAAATATGTATGTTTTATGTATGTTTATATATAAAAGTATTTAAGTATGTTTATTACTTTTTGTGTTTGTTTCTTCTGCACATGTTAGTACAGAGCACCACCTACCAACCTAGTTTGTTTTTCTTCATCTCCACTATCCAAAGGTTGTCTGGAAGTGATCGCTATTAAGCGATAAGAAAGCCTGCTGTATGCCATACCTTTTTGTGTAATTACATTATGTCTACCGTTCCTGGATTGTGTATTGTATTGTAAATAAAAAAGCCGTGGTGGCCTAGTGGTTTGCCTACCGCCTCTCATGCAGAGGGTCGGGGGTTCGAATCCGGCCCGCACCTCTGAAATTGTTTATGTGCGAAATTCAATTTGAATTAACCACCTGCCCGCATCTGCTAATTAATTAAAGGATGTGTGTGAAGTTCCGCGTGGGGACTATAGCCCAAACCCTTTCGTGATCAGAGGAGGCCTGTGCCCAGCAGTGAGCTGCTGTTGTGGTGGTGGTGGTAAATGAAGTCGGTGGATGCGAGCGGCACAGGACCGGTCTGAGTGGCGCGCCTTGGGGGAGGCCTATGTCCAGCAGTGGACGACTATCGGCTGATATGATGATGATTAAAAAAAAATTTTTTATGTTTTTAAGAAAATATAGTGACGAAGGACGCATTTGTGATTTTTTAAATTATTTTTTATTATAATGCTTGCTATTTGACCACGATCACACCTGATGGTAAGTGACGATGTAGTCAAAGGTGAAACATAACATTTGAAAATAAGGTAGGTGTAAAGTCTCTGCACCATATAGGTATATTTCCAGCACATACCAGTTTAGTGTTATCTGAGGGGTACAATTTTAAACAATAACTCGATTTTTGCAAAAATATAAAACCCGACTGCAAACAAACTTTTGATTTCACATATATTATATATATATATTTTTGTCATCCATTAATTCAGCTCTTCATTTTGATACTCCACTCGATAGGCTATGACAAAAAAAATATTTTTGGAAACTTTTAAATTAAAATGCCTCCAAAAGTCATCCATTTTGTTTTTTGCAATTTAGATATACCCAGTGTCACTCTCACGGTTAAGACGAATTTAACAAGCTAAAATCCATCAAGCCATTTAGGCTACAAAAGAAATATACATACATTCGAAAAACATAACCCTCCTTCTGGCGCAGTCGGGTAACAAACCCGACTACATAGTACAATTTGGGTTGTTTACTTTTTTCAGACCATTGTTTCGAGCTGAATATTTTATTTCACCTCCTGCCTTTGGTCTTGTGGAACTCGGTTAAAGCGTTGCCGCGGGAACTATGCATTATTCCAGGATAAAAGGCAGCCTATATCCTCTTTCTGGGACTCCAATATCTCCATACAAAAATTCAAATGATTCGGTCTAGCGGTTGAAGCGGGCAGAGGTAACAGACGGACAGGGCGCTTAGAAGGCGCGTGGAATAAGCAATAGTATACTCTGCGCCTGCGCTCTGAATAGTATCAGTGTGTCCTACCCGTAATGACCTACGGAGCCGAAACGTGGACACTTACGATGAGATTAGTCCACCAATTCAAAGTAGCTCAAAGGGCTATGGAGAGGGCTATGCTCGGCGTTTCTCTGAAAGATCGGATCCGCAATGAGGTGATCAGGCAGAGACCGAAAGTAACCCAAACAATAAGCTCTTTGAAGTGGCAGTGGGCCGGTGACATCGCGAGAACTGCGGATAGTCGTTGGAGTAAACGCGTTCTTGAGTGGAGACCACGACAAGGCGAGCGAAGTGTAGGGCGCCCTGTCGCCAGGTGGAGTGACGATTTGCGCAAGGTGGCCGGTGTGGATTGGATGAGGCCTACGTCCAGCAGTGGACTACTATGGGCTGTTGATGATGATGATGGTACTCTGCATCAACGGCTTAAGTGCTTCGCCGCGCGCCTTCTAAGTTGTGTCGTGCTGTACTTTCGCATTTATAATATTAGTATGGACGCGTTTCGACGCCAGAACTGACCAGGGTTGTTGTTGGGCTTGTGCGCGGGGCGGGGGCTGAAAGCGCTGCTGAAGTCGGCGAACCCGTCGTCGCCGGCGGCCGCGGCGCCGAACGCGGCGGAGAAGTCGCCGAACTCGGCGCGAGCCGCCGCCGCCGTCGGGGCTCCGGCCCTGGAAGTCAAATCGACCATTTATTCAGCAAATTGGCCATATTGGGGCACTTTTACACGTCAGGAAAGACGACAGAACGAATAAATTCTTCTTTTCTCTTTATTTTTTTTTTAAATATGTATGTGTCGAGTGTCCAAATAAATATTTCTATTTCTAAATTACGACATTTAGGTTAGAATTTACTAGCGCCTCCCCACCAATACCTTTCTCATGAACCCTTCTATACGATAATAGTACATTTTGATGCAAGTACCGAAACGTTTGTTATTTTATCACGAGTCCCTAGTTATGTTGGCGCGAGCGACAGCGAGCGTTAACATTAGGGACGAGTGAAGATGGAAATTTCGCACGTGTATCAAACGAATTCTATTAAAATTTGCGAAAAAAAAAATGGACAGGATGAAGCTCAAAAATCTTTACGCACTAGTTCGTAAAAACAACTTTAGGCACGCTCACTAGCTGTCAAAAAACAAAAAGCGCTCGTTCGGAAATGACAAACTTTTCGCACATTAAACAGGTATCGAAATGTTTACTTTTAGAGCAACTGTATTAAAAAATAAGTTAACAGCGTGTCTTTGAAGATTTCAGCGCTTTCCTTATACATCAGAAGTTTTTAAAATTTAAAATTTTATATTAATGTTTTCCTTACCTGGGGTCGAAGTCGTCTTCTATGAGCGGAGCGGGCGCACTAGCGGAGACGGGCGCGGGCGCGGGCGCGGGCGCGGCGCACGTCTTGAACAGGTCGTCCAACAAGTCGTTGGATTGGTTGGGCGCTGCGACGGGCGTCGGCGCCGGAGTGGGGGCCGTTCTGCCGTACGATGCCGCTGCGCCTGGAAAAAAACAGACACAAAATATGATACAAATGGAAATAAATATTCGAGTGCAAAGCCGGATTCCGAATGCACTAGATAGATCTTCTTTAAAAAGAAACATTCAAATTCAATCATTTATTCAGCAAATTGGCCACCATAGGGGCACTTTTACACGTCAGAAATAGTACATAACAGACCTAGGGTGGTGTTTTCGTAAATGTCCCAGATAGCAGGTTTCTGTGGCCCGAACCGAAGGTGGGGGCCATAAATATGCGATCTGGGGCTTTATGAATTACCGTCCGTGGTTTGTCAAAAGTTTACGTCTTGCCTTGGCCAAGAAGTGAGACAGAAAATCCCACTTTACGGCCAAGGGTGATGTTAAAGAATTTACCAGCGCTTCCTAGACCCATTGCTTGAGAAGAAGCGCCGCAACAAACTCAAGCAGAAGGCCTTTTTTCAAATTTCCACATAGCTACAAAAATTACATTAGGTACATGTATAAATCTAAATATATAAAACTCAAAGGTGACTGACTGACT